>JAJODA010000840.1:0-58072 GCA_021730345.1 Fusarium cicatricum | reverse complement strand
CCCTAAAATCGTGGCTTACATATTCGTATTTCTCGTGGGCTCTGTGGGTTGCAGTTGCAAGTGGCATCTAGATTTTCTTACCCAAGGAACTGGGTTCTAGTTTCGTTTTTTTAGACTTTGCTGCCCCTGGGGGTCCCTTTTTAGCCCTTTTTTTTTTACGAGCTGTGGCTCATGCGAGCCTCAGGGACTAAATCGAGTCGAGTCGTATTTTGCGGGTGATGATGGGACATCGTGTCGGCAATAACTGAGGTCGGACCAGCCCTTTTCCCGTTAGCACCTAGATTTAGTTGGGAGTGACTCGATAGCCGATCAAGGGCTTGAGTATGTCGCTCATTAGGCTCAACTTTCAATATTTCAATATGAACGTGCGAGATATGATGCCTCGGCAATACAGCTAGATAGCCAAGCCCGTGACAGCCGTTGCGGCCACGAGCTTCTCGCTCATCACTGATACGTTGGTTAGCCTTGACTCTCTGACTCTCTAGTTGTATTGGCCAAACACAGACGAGCCAGCCCAGACTATCACGCACAGAAACGATAGGTTGTGTCTCCAAAGTCTCATGCATTCCTTGAAGCTGCGAAACTTCTTCCTCCTGTCCAGGCCTTGCCCGCAGGGTATCTATAGTAGTTGTCCGTGGAATCGTTGCAGTTGCCTTCCCTCGATCGACTTGCAGTATCCTCCTGTCCAGGCCTGAGCTCGTTATACCTAATCCTACCGACTCCTTCCAGCAGACAGACACCGAGTATCAAGAACTTCGCTTCACCAAGTTCACCACTCTTCTAAAGATAAAAAAACAAAGACTCTTTTCCACAACCTTTCCATTCCCTCCCACCAAGCTCCAAGTAGAAACGCTTGATTAAAAGACATATATTCCTAGAGTTGCGCCATGAACCTCTAGCGGTAATAAAACAAAATCAGGAACCCAGAGTATAGACTCCCAATAGAATGCCGATAGCAGTCGCAAGCTATATATGTGCCCAAGCAGCCAAGGAAAAGGCCGTGGTGCTGTAGATTTCAATGGAGTCTGTTGTCCAAGTAAGGAAGATCCATCTTCATTCCGGGCAATGTGGGTCCAGAGAGATTGCCGAGACACGACAACCCAACCCCTTTTAGTGTCGTGGATTAACTAACCAGGTCTCGGATTCAGTTATAAAATATTACTCGACATTCATCGAGTTTGCGTATAAAGCCAAAGTTGGCGCGTGCCGCACAAGCGCGAGGCGGATCGACAGAGCTGCGTCTAGGGAAACTGCCCTTACGCCCCTTCGCCCTCCCCTGGACCCTCGCCCGGCTTTGACGTTCCCTCGGTAGGAGCATGCGACTTCGACTCAACCGGAGACGATGGTCCATGTCGATATCGGTATTCACCCTCATCGTTGGGACGTGGCGGGCCAGAATGCCTCGAGGACGGTCGAGGCTCCTCCGATAGCATGGACGATACCGAATGCTTCTGGGACTCGCTGCGCTCCCTATCCAGTCGGTCTTGCGAGGGCCCGGGCGTCGAGCTGCGTATCGGCGACATTCGGCGGAGCGGTCCTCCAAAACTCTCTCGTCGAGATCGTCCTGGACCTGAGGCTCGAAAGGGCGAAAAGTCGCTTCTTTGGCGCATATGACCCCGTCGTCCACCACGTGATAGCGGCGGATGCGACGAGCTGCCCTGGGTAAAAGGAGGCGGGGATCGAAATCGTTGCTCGCTGCGGGTGGGAGATGGGGCAGGTTGATGCTGCCCCGTGGCTTTACGCTTTTTGGGAGTCTCCCCTATGATCACAGAAGCTGTGTTAGTCTACAGAGAATCTCGCTTTCTCTTGGTTTTAGACGAACCGGAAGGGCTTCCGGGTCGGTTCGAGCTACCACTGGCTTGCGAAGCAGGCGGTTGCCAATGGTGAAAGTATATCGAAGGGCTCGACTGCGGTTCCTGCTGCTGCTGCTGCTGTGCTTGCTGCATGTGAGGATGCGAGTGCATCGTCGGAGCGCCATGTGGAGGCTGCGGAACGTTGGTGTTTAAGCTCGGCAGGTTCGATCCCATGGGTCTACCTATAGCACCGCTCACTGTCTGGCCTCTCAGCCTCGTCGGCGAGCCGGGATACGCATATCCGGCAGCCGAGGCAGATGGTCCTGGAGGAAGGCCATGATGTTGGGCGTGGGCTTGCGCTTGAGAGTCTCGCTGATGCTCAGGAGAGACGGGTGCCCATTGAGGAGCAGCCATAAGCTGGGCACGAGGAACTTGGGACGGCGGCATGAACTGCTGAGCCCAGTCCAAAGCAGCCTGCGGCAGAACACCTCCGCTAGCCATGCCGGTAAAGACGAGCGGAACCATTGGGGGAGGGATGCCGCCCGACAGAGATGTCCGCAACATATCCATCTCGATTTTACGCTGCTCCAGACGGAGACTCTCCTGCCTCGTGCGCTCTTCCTCTTGTCTCCTCTTGTCCTCCTCTGCCCTCGCCTGCAGCCAATGCCTCATAGACTCCTCTGCTCCCTGCCATTGTTGAGGTGGAGCGGGAAGCTGGCCCCAGGAATCTCTCTGCTGGTGACCGGGAGGGGGCAACGACGGAGGAGGCGGAGGCGGAGGCGGAGGAGGCGGAGCATGTGCATGATGTGTAGGCGGAGGAGCACCGGCAGTCGGAGGCTGCTGGGGCGGAAGGGTCATGGCCGCCGGGGGAGGCAGGCCACGGTGAGGAGCCGACATGGGCTGGGAGGGTGGACTGTGGCCCCGGTGAAGCACGGGCAAGGACTTGACAACTGCTTCCTGATATATCAAGGGGGGAGAAGGTCGAGAGGTTGAAGGCGGAGTCGGCAGGTCATGGACAGACTTGTAGCCGTAAGTTGGTGGCTGCTTGACGGTAAGCATCGTTGTGTGGCAGCTGGGCTACGCCAGTGGGGACATGTGTGCGCGGGCGGGAGCAGGGTTTGGCTTGATTTGATGTGTGTGTGTGAGTGTGTGTGTGTTGTTTCGGGGGGCTGGGACTTGATGTTATTGACTTTTGCAAAGGGGAATCAGAAGTTAAAAGAACAAAGTTGAGCACCGAAGCGGAAGATACGAGATGAGACAAGATGAGGGTGCAGGTTGGGAACAAGGATAAGGATAAGGATGATAATGAGTTGAGGTGAGGTGTGTTATCAACCGCGGGGGATTTGAAAACCCAATGGCACAATGGGAATAAGAGGGAAACAATAGAAAGGAGAAAGAAGAAGGACGGCATACAATGTGGATGCGGATGCGGACGCAAGCTTTGTATAAGACGGGCCAAGGCGACGACTCGCGGCGAGCTCGAGCTGGAGATGGCGGCCAGCTCCAAAAGATGTGGCGGTCGAAACGGGCGGGGCAGATGAAACCAGTTGACAAGCAGGGCCAAGCTCATTTGGAACCGGTCATGGATGGTTCTTCCACATGGCACACATGGGGGGCACGCGCAGAGAAGAGAAAAAGAAACACCCAAGGGCTGGCTGTAGATGATGGAGGGGGGGCAAAGAGGGACCAGCCAACAGCCCAGGTGGAGATCAACAACGAGACAGGCCAAACAAGGAAACTACCGGGCAGGCCAGAGAGAGCTCCAGAGGGCTCCAAAGAGCTTCAGAGAGAATGGCGAGATAGTTCCTTCTCAATGACGAAAGCTGCCAAACAAGGACACGGACGCAGGTACCAGCCCGCGCAATATGTTAGTTGACCTTTGTCTCAACTCAACCAACAGAGACGTCTGTGGGGTTGTCGATGCTTGGAGAAGCCCGAGCAGAATCGTCCTTGTAATAGAAGGAATGATGACTTGGGACCTGGGAGACTAGGATCTGGCTTGTCCTGTACTGTCCTGTGCGGTCCTGTCCGTTGTCCAAACTGTTATGTCCACTGCTAAATCTGCCCTCTCAACGGTATTGCGAGGACGTGGATGGAGAGACGGGGGCGAGGGTAGCTTGCAGAGATCGAGGAGCCTAGGAACAAGACCAACCGGTCAGGAACGGAAGGAACGGAGGGAACGAATAAGGAACAAGATCAAGGTGGAGGATGAAGGAGAAAGAGGAGAAGGAGGAGGATGATCTTCAGTCCCAGATGGAGGAGAGGAAGGGAAGAAAAAAAAAAGAGGGCTGAGTGAGTTGACATGAGGATTCAAGTGAGTGGAGAGAAAGCGAGAGAGTGTGAGAGAGAGAGGTGGTGGGCAGAAGAGAGGCACACCCATACACGCACACGCCCACACATGCCCGCCCGCTTATACGCACATCATCAAGCGCCGGCCGCCGAGACGTCTCGTTTTTTGGCTTCTTTTTTTCTTGGGCCCGCATCCACAGGCTCTTGGAAGCTCGAAAGGGAAGAATGCCTTGGTGAAAGCCGAACCGAGCCAGACACGGAACGAGACTAAGCCAGGCATCGTGGGCCAGAAACCAGACAAGGAGAGCCAAGACTTGTTGAAAAAGACGGCAAGCCAAGTCAGCCGGACAATGATGATGTCCATGGGAGACACACTGGACACTCTAGACACTCAAACAGCAAGGGCAGAAGCGGAATCGTGCCAGTGTGGAGAAGCGAGTGTGCCTGGATTATTTCACTAAGGTGAGGCCAGGCAAGGTAACCTTGGAGGTTTAGGATAGAAGCGTGTATCAGAAAGAGATTTGACAGATTAGGTACATGGGGAAGGAAGCGCTGGGAAAGGTAGACTAGGGGCAGGGGTTGAGGTCGAGTCGAGGTGGCACTGGTTAGTGGCAGACAGTAAACGTGGCTGAGGCGAATGCTGGAGCTTGGTGAGAAATAAAAGCCCAGCTGTCCCATCAGAGGAAATAAGAATGGATGCTTTTAGAAGTCAGAGAGCCAACAGCGAGGCATGTGGGACCGACGAGGGTAGGGATGGATGAACGGTCCAGAGAAGTGGAGGGCATCGGGAGCCAGGGAGGGGCGTGCGCGATGCAGGCGTGTGGGAGTGGGTGAAGCTCTCAAGATGCAACTTGTCTTGTGCATGTAAGTGGTTTTGCTCGCTGTGTGTTAGTCTCGAGCTCAATGGACTAGTTAGCTGCTTCCCTTTGTCGTGATGGTACAGCTCAACGGCTCCGAGTAGAGTTGGCGAGAGTCAAACGAAAGAAGGAACCAAGGGACAGCATTGAATCAAGTTCGCAATGCCAGTAACCTGGTTAAGCTTTGCCTGTGCCTTAACCCCGGGTTACAGCTCTGGAGGCGAGGGACGACGAACGATGAGGCGAAAACCCTAATGCAGCAGCTGTCGAGACCCTCGTCAGCCTCAACGCCATGAATGAATCGCGAGCCTGTGCTCCGGGGAGGGTGAGACAGATGGCAGCCAGTCTGGTAGATGGGCGGCTATTCAGAAAATCGTCAACGGCGTCCTTCTCGTCATGGTGGAGGGTCGAGGAGGCCCTGTTGAAGTCTAGGATTTGGACCCAGTGCAGCAAATAGAGGGCAGCTATGGCGCTTGTGATGATGAAAGGGTGACTTGCGAATGCCGAAGCTGGATCGATATGAGTTTGAGTTGACGGACGTGTGGGATTGGATGCCTCATCAGCGGCCACGTTTACTGCAATCCCATCTGTTTCTCATATCCATCTGCTGTTGGTTGGCTGCGTGATTTCTTTTTCTCTTCTCGAACCCATCCTCTGCAAGGATTTGCCCAAAGTGTCCAACAGTCCGGTGTGTTGTAGGTATTTGGTTAGTCGAGGTTGGTGATAAAGTAAAGTGAAACGAAGCATGTTGGCTCCCCAGCTTGTTGTGCAGACGCATTGCATAATAGCACAACTACCAACCCGACTTGGTGTTGGCTATGCCATATCTAGGTATCCATGGCCCCAGAAAGAAGCATCCGGTTCGTGCTGTGTCATGTACCACAAGGATGCGATTTTAATCGAGACACGGGAAGTAGGTGAGGGAGGGATCTCGAAAGCGCGTTTCCCGGGTTTAAGCTGTTTGTGGAGATGCGGAAGGAGGAGGGGCGTGCGAGTCGTCCGTGTGTCCCTGAGTTGCGGGTGCCTGTGGCTGTGGTCTATTGTTTCGGTGCGACGGGGGCCCATGGCAGAAGAGAAATTGCACCAGCAGAGAGGCAGAGAGGGCGGGAATCTGATGTCGAAGCCATCGCGAGATGGCGCTTTTTGGCTTCGGATCTGGCTCTTGCAGCTTGTCCAGATGTGGCTGAGTTCCTCCCCTTTCTGCCTACATACAGTACTAACCTACGCAGTACCTGCCTACCTTGCACTAATGTAGGTAATGTAGGTTTCTTTGCCGTCGGCATACTGCTTGGACGTTTCTTCCGCCATCGCCATCCGGGCTTGGGTTGCTTTAGTTTATGAGCAAGCTTCCTCAGTCGCTCTTTCCGTCTTAGCCAAGATCTAGTTAGTCAACCTCTGAGGTGTCTGCACTGAGGTGTCTGCACTGCGCTCCTCTCGTCGTCTCCATTTGGACCTGGAACTTGCCACATTCTTCCTCTTGTTCATTGACCCGCTGCATCTCTGCACTCCACTGTACAGTACCATATCGGCCCCTCATTGACGACTGTGAAAGAACGACTTCGAATCCCACCTTTAATAAGAGCTGATTAGAGCGGATGGCAGCTTCAATAGGCATGGCGATGCCAATCGCTTCAATCGCCAGCCTCCAACGGCGACGGCGACGGCTCACGGTCTAGGCCAAAACTCTATTCAAGGGCCACCAGTAATGGGCCACGAAGCGTACTTTGTCTAGCAAATCTCAGCACCAGCATCATGCATCGTCATCGTATAACGGCCCAAAGCTGCAGATCCTTTTCGTCTATTGATTATTACCCTTTTGTGCCCCCAACTCCTCGGAGCTGCCTGAGCTTAGCTAGTCAGCTCTCCTTGATGGACAGGCAATGATGCCTAGGATGGTCATGATGCACACATGCAGACTCATCTCTTTGGCCAGCCAGCACTCAACAGAGGCAAGTTCTAGGCGGCTCAAGGCCATTCAGATTCGCTAGGCAATTATCGTCGCCCGTCGATGTGCAGCCACACGCGCGAAGTCCATCTAGAGCACGTTGGAGCATGCCCGCCAATCTTTCCGGCCCCGCGAAGACCATCCGTTCATTTGCGTTCCCAGCAAAAAGAAAAGAGAAAAATGTCTTGACGCCCGGTATTAGGGATGACTGAGAATCAACCAAACACATATCCTGGTTTGTGTTCTTGCAGCAGCCAGGGAGGGCCAACGAACGTCCTCTCTTCTGTCAATCGACTTCTCAGACGAGACGAGACGCAGACGCAGCTTGCAGTCTTTCTTTCAACTTGATCTCGCCTCCATGATCCTTTCAATCACCGAAGACTCATTCATCTCGCCCTTTCATGCATGTTCGGGCCGAGCCTGGGGCCCTTGTCATCGTCATCACAGGGCAAAGATGAGCAAGGCCAGTGACACCCCACCTTCAGACCCCACCCTCCCAAAACGGATATCGCCCCTCCTTACGCCGTTAGAATTCGCCGGCTGCCGGGAAGCGCCACGATCCAGGTCAAGGTTAGAGTCGCGGGGCAAAGACAACGACGATCATCAGGGCCTCGATTTGGCGAGTAGCTTGGTTACTGTACGACTCGCCCATGTGCCTCTTCATCACCCCCAACGACACAGTCTTTTCGAAAATAGCGAGTTTCATGGTACCGTCTGTATGGAAGGCCAATCTGTATAGGATTACAGATGATCTCATCGGATACAGAAGCTGGACCCTCTGGATCAGACGAGGCTCGGATGGATACAATGGCCCAGAGAAAATCAGACGATTAAGCGTGGACACTGAACAGGCAAGATTTCAAACGACAGCTGCCCCTACTGTACACTGTACATAGGAAGTCGAAACTATTTCGCCCAGAGTCAGGCAGGGATCCGTTTCCGTTCGAGCCCATTTCGTTGTCGAGCTGCGAGCCACGTATCATGGTGGCATTGCCTTGTTCCTGTTCAAAGACCAACGCTCCAGGGATGGGGATCCTCGCCCTCGCTCTTGTGGCCAATGCCGATTGTGTTTTAGAACGATCTGGAGTTGGCGCCAGCGTGACGGTGATGGATGGGCGGATGCATGTCCCGTCCAGTTCAGGGACCGTCCTTGTTGGAAGTGAACAAGGCCGCCCAACGTCAAGAACCTCGTCTCTGAATCGAGTGGCCAGAAAATGACGAAAACTGAAAAGCAAAACCCGAGTCCTTGACGCCTTTGCCGGAATAAGTGTCAAAAGCTTTGGAGCTTCTGGCGGTTACACCAAAACCTCGAAAGCTTCAAGAATAGTGCCCAACGTACCACCGTCGTACTTGGTGGCATGTTTGAACCTAATCTTCGGTTTTCCTGGCAATCTGCAATTGTCGTACAGCTAAACCCGTAGTGCGTTCTCCCGCTTGACTCGTAGGTATCCGACACTGAGGACGGGCAACGGAAGCGGTTGAACCAGGCTATCTTGCTTACCAACTAGGTAATTAGCACGAGCTGATTAGAGCTGATTACACCACGAGCGGGCCTTTCAGCCTCTAGCGGAAATCGGCATGTCAAATTGGGTATTCCAGCGCCGACCGACCGACCCTTGCCCCCATTACTGTAGGTACTATCGCCGTCATCTTCATCCTGCACAGACGCACCGTGGCGAGTCGGGAGGAGGATCTCCTACCTTGCGCACATTATACGTCTCGATAAAAAGCCGATGACGGGTAGCTATCGTTATGAGAAACAGTGCACGGTCCAGGGCGGCGATTGGCACCTCAAAGTTGAAAAGTATCTGGGTGATCTAGTTTGAATGAGTGCTGATGCCACATGCCATGGGACGGACGAGGCTCTACTCGGTACACCGTATTGCATCGGTAAACTACATAGACGGCGCACAAAGAAGGTTCGGTCTTCTGCTGAGCCTCTTGACAGACTACACAACAAAGCTGTAATTACTGTACAGCGGACTGGACAATTGCCCGTGGTGTGTGGTTGCAAGCATCAGGGCGTGCACATGGCGCGATCGAAGTCCAACCAGTCAGAGAGCCCTCCAATCAAAAGACACCAGATCCAGCCTCTTCTAGCTCTGTTAGCTTCTGCAAAGCCACAGAACACGCTAGCCGTGTTTAGCAACCAGCTCAAGACAAGGGTCCATGTCGTCCCGGCGACTGGAGAGCCAATCAGAGACTAAGAAAGTTGGTCAGACCAAGACGCATCTCCCGGCTGGAGACCCCTTGTCGAAAGAGGACATCTGAAACACGATGCCCACCCCCTCCTTCCCCTCGTGCGGCTTTCCATTTCGTCCAAACTAGGTTGGGTGCCGCGAGAGCCCTTGTTCTTTCCAACGCCTTGTGGAAGAACGGGCAGCTGTACACGAGCGCACTTACTTTTTTTTCTCTTGGCTTCAATCTACTTTTTCATTCTCTCCTGTTCCATTCATTCCCACTCTTTCACCTTTGTCCCAGCAGACCCCCCCCCATGTTCTTTTTGCGTGGAACCCAGGATTCAGATGAACCACATCAGCCACCCAGGGCAGAGATAGACACTTGCCTCGCGCAGAGCATCGGTGCTAGACCGAATTCGCAAGGCACAGAAAAAGCAACGGCCCTCAACGACATCCTACTTGCTACCTTCAACTTCGCCTTCGCCTTCGCCTTCGCCTTCTTAGCTCTGAGACGTCGTCTTTTGGGTGGCTTCGATGCAACGCTTTGCGCGTAACCGATCCTAGACAGCAGCTGCAAGACATATCCTAGAACACGTACGTGCGTTGAGAGAGGCTCGATGAAACGGGGAACTTATTCGTCACACTAGCCTCATCCTCGAGCAGGTCCAGTCGCAGCTTGTCAGATGTGTTGATCCTTTTGCTGTCTCTCGTGGATCACTAATCTGCAATCCCTGGCGCCCGCCATGGAGACGCCGACATTGACGCCAGCCCCTTCAGCTCAACCCGATGCTCTTGTCCACATGGTCAAGAGTGCGGATAGCAACAACAGAGACGATGGGTGCTACTCTTTGGGCTGTGCACGTCTCTGGCGTCCAGCTCTTTTCCCCACGTTGGCGCCCGTTCATACAGCTATCCGGAACTTAATTGCTCCCCAACACGAATACACACCATCCCGTCCCAAACGGCTGCGACTTCAAGCGCACGCAATCTGCTAGAGCGCCTTTGTCTGCGCGCTTGTGCTGGTCATGACCAACTTCCAACGACTACATCGAGTCACTGTACGGAGTACTGTAGACGCGCTACAGCTGCTCCCTAGGTGAATATCGTTGACGCCGTGTGGCTGGCGTGGTGCGTTTTCCCAGGCACACCCCATCCAAGGCCCGCCTGTTGTTTGTCGTCGTCTCCAGTCAGCCATCTTTCAAGACAGGGACGGCCCTGTTATCTCGACTGCAGTACAATGCCACGAGAAGGACTGCTTTGTTTTGCCTTGGTTTTTGCAGTTGGTTCGTGCTGTTCAGCGGTGAAGCATCTCGTGCTGCAAAGGCAGGCGCAAGAATCACATCTCCTTCATACGATACGTTCCGTCTCCTGGTTTCGCGGATCGTCCACATATGTATACCGAGCTCGAGACGGGGCCGAGGCACAGGCTCCGCGTCGCAACAGCAGGCTCTGTCAGCCACACGGTGTGGGCGCTTTTCTCGTTCACTGCGTTGGAGGCTTGGGTGGTCATGCTTCTGTGTGAGCTGATGGACTGGCAACTAGCTCTAACGACTTGAAATGTGCAATCGTGTTCGGCCCAAACCTATGATACCCTTGTCGCCTATGGATCTAACTGCTCCGATGTTGGTGCGGGTCTGGACTCGACTTCACCAAGTAGCGTCTTTCGCAGCACAATGGTGGTGATTAACAGAGACAATTCCGCTTTTTCCTTCAGTCTAACGCACCGTCTACCGCATTAATATCCCGTCTCTCATATGGTTCAGCAAAGGCGGTGTAATGTTTGCGGTTCTCCCTTTCGGTTCAAGAGGCGACTTGCTGCTGTCTTGGGTGAGAAGCTCAGCTCGCTATGACGTGGTTCAGCAACCCTTGTAAAGGCTCTTCGGGTTCCCGACGATGGGTTTGTTCCGATGCAATGCAGGCTTTTGCTCTCGATCCGATAACCCTTCAGACGAGCAGGCGAGCATCACCCAAGTTCCCTATCCAGAGGGCTTCGGAGACAGTGTAGACGGGCTGTTTAATCAATTGGCAGAGGTTCACCGAGAATTCGCGGTGATTCACAACTAAATTGGGATACGAAGCCAATGCCCCCCTTCTGCAGCAGCCTACCGAGATCAGTTCGACTACCCACGTACCGACGAGACGTGATGATCGGCTGCCTGCGCCCAGCTGTTGTTACACGGTTACTGGCATGCTGTTGCAAGCCAGATGAACGAATAGGTGAATGTGGTTACCCTAGACTTTGGTGCAGGCATTGGTCGGGTAAGCAGGTAGTTCGATAACCGATACTTAGGAGACCTGGTCTGCCTGGCATCGGGTTGAGCGATCAGGATCAGCAAAATGGTTACCCCTGCTAGCGCTCCCCAGCCCATCTGACATGTGTCTATCGTCCGAGAACCCACGAGCCCCAAGATTTAAGTCAAGCCATGGCGCAGTGATCGGCAAAAGAGGCTGCGACGGCCGCCAGAGATTCTCTCTAGTCGAGGGATGCGGGCCGGAGAAGCGTTGTTTGGCCTCGATTCGGACCAAGAGGCAAATTGACATGACGCAGGCTATCATTGAGTGGTAAACAGCTGAGGCTGATCATGGCATGGCGAGGATCATTTCCACTTGGCACCACCACGGGTACACGAGATGCTGTTTCGAGATGCTATATGCGATGCTACTTTGGCCACTTGAGTCGGATCTGGACGCGAATCGAACAAGACTCAACGCAGTCAACCAACTGCGTATACCCTGCCAATTTCCGATGATTCCTGTTCTGATCCTGAACCCAGTGCCGACCACGGGATAGGACGTTGGACTCGCCCAAGACACACAGACAGTTCACAGACCCTCATGTTCGTGAGCAGCTTGAAACATGACAGGACCAGACGGAGAATAATAACACCATCGGATAGGGCCGTTTCCGCCACGCGCTTGTGCTGTGAGCGGCCGCCAAATCCACACAGCCCAGCTACCGTTAGCAGCTGGAGATTCAAGCCGCCTTGGCAGCAACATATCCATGTGTCAGCACCCAGCAGCGGTTCCTACAACCTCTGACGCCTTTGGTACATGGTACGCAACCCGTCTCATCTTACCTCGGACGCCGATACTCACACACGCGCCGCCAACGGCCGCTAGCGCGTCCCTTCCCATGTGGCGTCTCGCATTTACTTGCTCACCTTGCTGCCCTTTCTGTCGATCAAAGGAGCCATCATGTGGCCACGGTGCCTTCTCAAGCCTGGCTGCGTCTTCAATCCACCCCTCACCGTCCAAATCGAGCAGGCGTTGGTCTAAATGCCCTTGTTCTGGGTTCTGCATACATATATTAAATATCCCAACGGAGCCAACGCCGAGATTTGCAAAGGGGGATATGGCGCATGAGCGTGATGAGAATCTTCTCCACCCGCTCCTTTAGCCCTGCCCATCTAAACTGTCCCGAAATGGCGAGGTCCGCCAGTTTCTCAACTTGCTCAACAGGGCTCATCCTCGAAATGCCATAAGCTTGGAATCGGGGGCAGCATGTAAGCAATCAAGCATGGGCTGTACCTGTCGCAAGAGAGCATGGATTCTGTAGCCTCCGTAAACCAACAGTAACAAGGTAAATCTTCTTCTTTTTGCGTCTTGCTCTCCCAAAACAGAGAACCCGTGCTGTCTAGATACGCTTTATCTTTGCAAGCAGCCCCAAAGACGGCCAGTCACTCAGTCCGTCCCTTTCCTCGTCCTTGTGAATTAAGATGAAACCCTGGCAGTTCGCCTCTCAACATAGCCGGCCGTCCTTTTCGAAAATGCTCCTCGCTGAAGAAAAAAGAGAGCAAAACAAAACAGTATCCATATCCCGAGAAAGCTCCGCCCTCCCATCTAATGTATCGCTTCTGCTCCCCGTAAAACGTCTGCCCAGTAATACTCTACTTTGTCTGAATCTAGTTCCACCTCTTCAGTCACCCAACACCGTTTTTACTCTGTGGTATGACGTGCGTAACCGTAAGGATTGAGCCTTGTAGAGCATCGTAATCAAATAAAACTCAGGATATAGAAATAGAAAGGCCTTGCTGGCTAATCATGACGGTTTGTCCACAGGAGGCAGGGGTTCGCCCGCGGCCTGTTCCCCTCCGTCGTCCTAGTGAGGGAAGATCCGATCCTTGAGCGATGTACCCGAAGACGTGAAGCTGCTGCGCTTGTTGATGTCTTTCCCGGGCCCGTATGGTATGTTCTCCGCCTTCTGGCCATCTTCGACCAAGCTCGTTGAGCTCTGTCGCTGCGACCCTTTCTTGAGGACACTCTTAGACTTTTCGCTCGGTGTGCCGGCCAGGGCGGGCCTCTCGCTGTTAGACTCGCTGTTCCGTCGGTTCTTGGTCAGCTTCCGAGGCAGGCGTTTGTGTTGCTGTGAGGAGGAGGAATCCGCCATTGACACCATGTCTATGGAGCGGCTATCGCTTGACGCACGGCTGGGTGCAATAGTACTTGTTGAACGTGTCGAAGTGTCATGTAGCGACATCGGTGGTCGTTCTGTATGCTCTCCGCCATACACGGGACTGTCTTGTGCCTGTAATGCGCTTTGATCGACTGGTTTATTAAATACTGCCTCTTCCTGCATAGGATCCGAGACCACCGTGTTGGATGACCTTCTCGGCCCTCCAGTTGACTGAACAATAGGAGCTGGGAGAGTGAGGGCCGAAGCGGACCTGTGGGGGTCGGCTCCAGGGCTGGCTCCAGAGTTGGAGGATGTCCTGGAAGGCCCTGAATGAGAAGGCTCTGCTTTTGCTGGCGCATGCTGCAAGATGTTAGTCATGATCGTCGTGCCATTTCTTCTGGGGCTGCCTACCTCGGCGGTGAGATATGCATCAAGTTTCTTTCTTAGCACCTCTGACCTGACAGGCTTAGCAAGGTAGTCATTCATTCCAGCAGCCAAGCACTTCTCTCTGTCTCCTTGGATCGCAGAGGCTGTCATTGCAATGACCAGAATCTTTCGCACTGCATCCAATGAGTCTTTTCGAATCAACTTTGTTGCCTCGTAGCCATCCAGAACCGGCATCTGCACATCCATCAAGACAACATGGTATGGCCTGCCCTCCTTAGCTTTTTGGCGAAGCCCCTCGACTGCCTTGAGACCATTGTCATATGCAACGACACCTGTGTATCCCAGTCGCTGGACATACTGGATGGCGATCTTCTGGTTGATGGGATTGTCTTCGGCAACGCAGATGCGAATCTCCCCTCTCGGTATCTTGGACAGGTCCAAACAAGGGTTTGGTGAGTCGGCTCGTCCCATAGAAGACACAGCCGAGGAGTATCGGTCGACTGGAGGCGCTGTCTTTGACTGTGCGTCACCGGCAGTAACATCAGACTTGGCCTTTTCGAATGTGACAGTAAACCAGGCTGTCGTGCCCACGTTCTCCTCACTTTCCAGCCGGATCTTTCCCTTCATCATCGTCTCAATAAGAGACTTGCAAATGCTGAGTCCTAAGCCACTTCCGCCATACTTTCTTGCTGTGCTGGCATCGGCTTGGCTGAATGGCTGGAAGAGTTTGGCTAACTGCTGAGGAGGAATGCCGATGCCCGTATCTCGAACCCAAAAAGTGAGTATGGCATGCTCCTTGGTCTCCTTGTCGAACCGAGCACCAATAGTGATCGAGCCATCCTCGGTGAACTTTAGGCTGTTCCCAATAAGATTGCCTAGGACTTGATGGAGACGGATAGGATCGCCATAGATCAACATGGGCGGCAGGTTGATATCCTGTATGATCTTGACGTTCTTCTTCGAAGTCTTCTCACGGTTGCTGTAAGATACCGCCCTGACCACCTCACGAACCATGTCCTCTGGGTTAAAAGCGATGATGTACAGTTTCATTTTGTCGGCCTCCATCTTGGAAAAGTCCAGAATATCGTTGATGACGGTTAGCAGCAGGTCAGCAGAGACCCTGATTGAGTCGGCCATCTCGAGCTGCTCCTTGTTCATTTCGCTGTCGCGAAGAAGCTCCGAGTTGCCAATGACACCGTTGAGTGGCGTACGAAGTTCGTGGGACACGTTAGCCAAAAAGATGGACTTTGCCTTGGCAGCTTCTTCGGCGAGCTTCACGTTTCGTTTGGCTTCCGCTTCTGCGTTTTTTGCCTTAGTCTCTGCCTCGAGAGCCTTGGCGAGTGCGCGTTTCTGGACGGCCACCATTGACCGGTTCTCGGCCGAGATCTTTTCCACGTTCTTCATTGCAAGGGCATTCGAGTAACTGATGCCAATCTGGTTGACGAGGAGCTGCAACACGGTGACGTTGCGATCGGTGAAAGCGCCGGGCTCGCCCTCGAGATAAAGAACTCCCAAAAGTGGTTTGTTGCCATGGCAAATTGGGATGGCGATGATCCCTTTGCCCACTGGGTTTCTCTTCAGCCATGAGTCATTGACGTTTCCGAACCTCTCATCAGCTATCAAGTCAGGGACAAAAACCGACTCCAAGAAACGAGTACAATAGAGAACAACGTTCTCAGCTATGAATGAAGTCCCTGACAAGGGTATGCCAGGCATATGGGCTGAAGCGCCCTTCTCGGGATCACCACTGGCTGCCACACACCACGAGTCCGAGTCTGAGTCCTTCTCCTGAACAACAATGGCAGCCAGCGTGGCTGAGCCACCGCAGGTCTGCAAAATAACATCGCACATGGTCTTGAGTAGCTCGTCCACCTGTAGCACAGACGAAATGACCTGCGAAGAAACCAGGATGGCATGCAAGTCGATCATATCGAGAGCTGGCAGTCCTGCCCCAGGCTCGGCCTGCATGTTCATTGAACCTCGCCACGCCCCTATACGCTCGCCCTTCAGATCGGTCATGTTCATAGTATTGGAAGGAATATGCGTCAAGTCGCCGCCGTCCTCTCCGTCCACAGCTCTGTATTGGACAGCTGTCGTGTCGGCGACAAAGTCGGTTTGTACACCCATGTCAGCTGTCCGATGATTTCGTGTAGGTCCATGGAATAGTAAACTGTGCTGCTCCTCTATTGTCTTCGAAATACCGTTGGCGCCCATCTGTCGGAACAAGCCAACGGCTTCAAGGAGCGCCGAGCGAGCAGACCGCCGAGCGCTTCGCCGGATGAAGAGACCTGCCATGAGATAGTTGCCAAGGGCCTCGTCAAAAACAGCACCGTGCTCTGTTGAATGATCCAAAGCCTGCTCATAGTTCTGAATGGCGGCCCCGTGGTCCTTTGATAACTCTGCAATCTGCGCCTGCAAGAGCTTTGACCAGCTGAGGTAGTTGATGTCTGAGACCGACGACCATTCGTCGATCATCTTTACAAAGCCACGCAGCTCCTTGATGACATCCTCGGTCTCCGACTTAGTGTCTTCGATAGGTGAGCGAGGAACTTGCATTCGCTGCAACAGTCGGCCGGCAAGAGACAAGCCGTAGAACAAGAGTATCAGCCTGCTGTTGCGCGCTGACCAAAGGTTGGTTAATGATTCAGAACATCTCTGCCCGACCTCCACGGCACGCTCATAATGTCCGTAAAGGAAGAGGGCTACCATCTCGAAGCTTTCGTAGAAAGTGGTGGATCGATTGCTTTGTCGGGTACAACTGAGCAACCACTTTTTGTATGACTCGGCATTGTGCTGTTCATCGTTCATAACTTCTAGAGCATCCTTGATGCGAGTTTTGCCCTGAAGGGCACGGCAGAGCTGCCTCACGGCGATTAGGACTGAACCACCCCTGGAGTCAAAGTACCAGTTGGGTATTTCTTCGCAGCCATACTGGCAGAAACCTTCGAGGTCTGCACAATTCTCACTGCTAAAGAATTTGAAGGCCGCAGATACGCCGTAGCTCATGATAGTTGATATCCGATCGCCAGCAACAGACGCATACTCGACGGCGTCCTCCATTTGCGCCATAATCCTGGGCATTGTCATGTGAACATGTCCAATGCACATCGGGTAGAGCATCAGGCCACGAGCGAGCGAGAAAGCGTCGCGAGACTGATACAGAAGCTCTTGAGAAGCTGCACCCAGATCCACCGCGAACTGTGTCATGTGAAATCGAGATAGAGCGATCATGGCGAGGTAGAGAAAACCCATACCAGATTGTGGATATGAACCTCGCTCCAGATGCATCTCTACCATCATGAGCGTCAGATGGTAATATCGTAGGCCGTCGCTCCACCAAGCGGCACTGATGGTTTCAGCGAGCACTGCTCCAATGGATGCAACACTAGGATCTGCCGCTTGCTTGTAGCCGATAAGCTCAGTGCGATCCATGGTTTGTATTTGAATGGTGAGGCGCTCGAACTTCTCGTCGCACTTCTGAAAGCTCGGATCGTCATCTACCTCGACTCCGAGCGAGGTCAAGCATTCCCTCAGAGAAACCAGAGCAGCAGCCGAATCACCGTTCTGAGCATAGATCCTTGACTGTAGGACATATGCCGGTGCTTTGTCGAATGGGGTCTTTGAATTGTCGAAAATGGTATTGAGGGTTTCGTTTGCCGCGTCATAGTGACCCATGAATAAGTAGCACTCTGCTGCTCTCAGATACAGTTGCGTTGTCTCATCGTACGAAACATCATCTTTGCCTTCAGTCCAGGGATCATCCTGAAGAAGAGAAACTGCCGTATTGTAGAGCTTTGCAGCGGTAGGCCTTGCGCCGCTTTCCGCGGCAGCTTGCGCGCAACCCATCAGCAGCTTGCGGAAGTGACGGCGACTTGGAATACGCCGCTTAATGATGTCAACCGCCTCGCAGATGTGGGAGGCCGTGTTGTCGCGTTGCCTGGAGTCGCCGGCGTAATATTTCTGGAGCGTTTGTGCGATGATAAAGTGCATCTTTCGGGAGTTGCATTCCTGCAGATCGGCAGACGCATGAATATATCGATCGTGAGCGAAGCGGAATCGATCATCGGTCTCGCTAGGGACGATGATGTAGGCCTGAATAGCTGCCTGAAGGCCGGCGACAGCCTCACCCTGTGAGTAACTCTTGTGCGCAAATGTCCGGCAACAAGAGTCCCCCTCATCCTCATGATAATCAAACTCTCCGCTCATCAGGTGACAAACGAGCTCGAAAGAAAACGTGTTACCGATAAGGGCCGCCCAGGCGAGTAGAGTCCGCGCTGCCGACGGTAGTTCAGTCAATCTGTGCGTGATAAAGCCGGTATCAAGCACGTCATAGTCTTTTTCTCCCTGGAATTGCTCGAATAGCCTGTCCAGGTCATAATGCCATTGACTATCCCTATAGTCGTACCAGATACACCGTTTTCGGTGACAGGCACTCAACATCTCCCTCATGTAGAACGGGTTGCCTGCTGTCTTGGACTGAAGAACGAGTGCCAACGACAGAACCTCCTCCCTCGGTCGACAAAGGGTTGTAGAAACGTATTGGACAATGTCGCCCTCGGTCAGAGGAGTCAGGGTTATGCGGGTGACCAGGGCGGCGCCAGCACGCGAAAACTCTAGTCAAGTCCATTAGCCAGATGATCCACAGGCAAGTGAGAGTTGATTCGTACCGTCGGATTCAGGAGGATGAATGATGCTCTGCATCTTCTCAAACGAGAGTTCCTCGGTTCGATACGTCACGATAATTACCATCTTCATTCGTGAGGCAATGATTTGTGAAATGAGATCCAAAGACTCGTCGTCAGCAAAATGAAGATCATCCAGGCTGAAACATATAAACTTGTGTGCTGTGAACACTCGGAGGACATCCAAAAAGATGTTCTTCAACCGCATTGTCTTGGTAGAGGTGCCGGCACGAAGAAAGTCTTGAGAGGATTGAGAGGCAATGCTGGGGTTTCTTGCAACCCGTCCAGGCGAACTTCCAGGCGATGAGCCACGGCGCTTCGAACCAGGCCTTCCATTGCCCTTGTTGAAGACCAAGTGTTGAGATGATGAGATCGAGCGACCCACAGAGACGTCGGGTGGACCAAGCAGAAACTCAGGAAGACCCAGCAACCTATGCAGCATGGGCCAAACTGGTCGAACAAATTGTTTAAGGCGCTGGTGAAAGGGGGTTTCGGTATTTCTCTCTCCCCAAACTTGCTTGAACAGGGACGACAGCAACTTAAGCAGCGGTCCAAAGGCTGTCCGTCGTGCCGTATCGAATTTTGCTGTGGCACAATAGCCTCGTCTCCTGGCGTCGGCGAGAACGCTCTGAACAAGGCAACTCTTTCCAAGCCCTCCTGCACCCTCAATCAAGACAACTTCGCAATGATCACGCCGGCGAAATTTGGCAGATCCGAGCTGTCTGGAAAGACTGGAAGCAGTCGACTCTACCATGCTATGGCGGTTCTGGGAATCCGTCCCTATACTGTCGATAAGACTGCGGGTTTCCAAGGAGAGGGATTGGTGCCTCTCCCAAGGCTTGGCAGCTCGGGGCAAAGGACCGGATGGTGACGACGAGATTGTGTCGCCGGAGTTTGTCTGGGTATCGGAGTAGAAGGGGTGGTGGAAATTATTTTTTGGTAATTTCGGATCCGACGAAGCTGTATGAGTGAACGAACCGCTACGACGAGTGGTGCCGTCTACAGAGCTGGCTCCCTCACTAGAGATGTCGTCAAAAGCGGCCACATCGTTCATACTTGAGCCATCGGAAAATCGGTTGGTCCCGCCCTTCAGACTCATAGAATGGCTCTTGGCAACACGATCAATGACCTTGGCAAGCTCGGCTTGCTCGCTCTGGCGGCCGATCATGATGGTTGGGAGTAGAAAGAAGGATGATACGTCGTTGGTTCCAATCTTCCATTCTTTGAGTGCCAGCCAGTCTCCGTCGCCGAGGAATTGCTGAACCTTGACTAGGTCATGACGAAGCCCGCTCGCCGAATGGTAGCGGTCAGCAACGTTCTTGGCTGTGCATTTCTGGATGATCCTTCCAACCACGTCCGGAATATCCAGCCGTACAGTCGACACGTTAGGTATCCGACGGCCAAGCACTCCCTGGACAATGTCGAGAGGGGTATCACCGTCAAAAACAGGTCTTTGGGTCAGTAATGTCCAGAACAAGACACCTAGCGAGTAGATGTCGGTTCGACTGTCCGGTTCCGCGGGCATTCGCCCTGTCTGCTCAGGGCTGATGTAAAGCAGCTTGTTCCGGGCACCGAGTTCTTTAGAAAGACTTGACCATCCAGTGCTTGTCAGACCATGTTCAAACGACCGTATTCCGGAGCCAAAAGACATGATTTTGACCAGACCGGTTTCGATGTTGAAGTGGAATGCATCGCCTCGAATTTCGCCATGTATCATGCCTAGACCATGATGAAGACTCTCGAGACATTGGGCCGCACCGATGGCAAAGTCGAGGAAGTACTGTAAAGAGATTGGATCGTGTAGCCGGGGCTCATTCTTGCGAATCAATGTGAAGGTTTCTCCAACTGTACGCGCCCTGTAGAAAGCCGGGCCCATGTCCAGGACATCGCGAAGATAGTTGTGGCCAGGATGCTGATAAATGGCCACAATGACCGGTGCGCGATCTCCCGGGAGAGGATTTAGCCTGATGAGATCGAGAGGCTTGACAATGTGCTGCCCAGTGGAGCCGGAGTTCCCTGTCAGGCTTTTGGCGATGTGGAAGGCACGCTCTTCACGTAGAGCATGGTAGGATATTCGGGCAACGACCTGCTCTTCAACGTAAGGAGACTCATTGGATATATTCGAGGGAGCCGAGGCCGGGGGAGTAGTGGCGGCTAAATCGAGGATGTCGCTGCTCGGGGTTGAGATATACGGTTCGGAAGGCGAGGGCCGACCAGAATGCAGCCTGAGAATAGATCCTGGACTTGAGGCATTGTGGGAGCTGGAGGGAGAAAATGGAAACACGAAGCGAGTGCCAGCAACATGCCTACAGAGTTAGCAAACAATACGGAGTGCAGGAAGTCAGGCAGAGAGGCCAGTTCAAGGTGAAGGCTAGCGGGAAGTGGTGCGGAGTGCACTTACCAGTAGTCGTATGAAGAATGGAAGGGCAACTGATTGTCGTCCCATGTGTAGCCGGCTATTTGACGAAGTCGCTCGTAGAGTCGGGGCGGAGGATCGAGGAGGTCGTCGGAGACGAGAGACACGCCATCCATGATGGAGCGCAAACGGCGGCGCGCCGCGTGGGCGGGATAGTCGGCGTCGGCAGCAGCAGGACAGAGAGGCCGCAAGGGGCGGGCATTCGCAATCAGTCAAGTTTTGAGCCTCGTGGTGGTGATGCGCACATCCTCGAGGTCGGGTCGGTCGTGGTTTTGGGTTGATGGTCGAAAAGTAAGTTGTTGAAAGACTCGCCGTTTGGAGCTGTCAGGTCCAGAAGAGTCTCTGATGCGCAATGCAACGCAAACAAGACGAGAGCAGGATCTGGGATCTTGTAGGATCGACGTCTGGATCGGAAGAGTGAGACGAGGGAGGTGGGACTCTTTCGGAGAGTGCGCTGGCAGGAGAGTCGAAGACGATGAGAGGTCCGCCGGCGTGAAAGGATACCGCAGCTTGGAGCTTCCGGCGTTCGGAGCACGGAGGAACAAAATCGGAGGCGAATGTAAAGAGATGATCCTAGCCGGTTACATATGATGGTTGAGGGCGGGCGGTGGTGGTGGTTACCGCCGAGCACAGGTGGATTGATTAGCACTGTTAGGTGCCGGTATGCAGATTGTGGTGGATTCCCGTCCCCCCAAAATGACGGGTCCAGTAGTTTTGGTGGATTGATGAGTAGTAGATTAGCGGACAGTCCGGGCCGTTCTGACAGGGGCCTTTGGGTTGCGAGTTTGCGAGTCTACGCAGCTACAAGCTGGAAGCAGTCTTGAGTTTGTGCAGAACTCGGTTTGTTCACGTTGAAGAGGTGATGATGGAAGGCGGGACTTTTTAAATATACCAAGGGTCCAAATCTTGTTCACGACCTGGTCCGGCATGGGATACCCCCACAAGGGTAGCTTCCGGTTTGTCATCCTGGGCATGCAATAACTTGGAAGGGACGAATAGCTTTGAGAGTTTCAAGAAAGTGCCCTTGACCTTAGGCATCCCCGGAGGCTGCATTGCCATGTGCGATCCCGGGCATACCTCGCTATCAAGAGCAGTTCTAGTCAAATAAACTCTCAAATTTACTATCTCTGGACAATTCTGCGCTTCCAAGCTTCCAAGCTTCTAGTACATGGTTCAAAGATGGCACGACTCCACCATCAAGAAGCTCACATGTTACTAACCTGGAAGTTGTCCCATCATCTTTTGTCTTTTACTGCACCAAACTCGCAACTCTGCAACTGCCACTACGATTGCGGCTATTCCCGCTAATAGTGGTCTCGTAATTTTGGCTCCTCCATGTTGTCGTCTATCGTCCATCCCTTCTCCTTCGGCTAAGCGCAAGACTAGAAAATTTTGTTGGCGGCAGCAGAAATAGAAGGGTCCGTAGATTGCTAAATCTCGGCTGCTTGATAGACCCTTGTGGCTCCAGTCGATTGGGCACCAAATTGTTTCTGCCGTTGCCTTTGCTTTAGACGATATGGCTTGGCAGGCTGCTTACATAATATCGACACTCAGGCTCTCCATCATCTGGTCCCTGTGATAATCACTAACCACGAGAGGGGAAAACTCACTCCTTGTACTCTGCACAGTCACTACCATTGCCTTTCCGTTATCTGTCTGCCCCTGGCCCTGGTCGTCATCAATGATGTAAGTGGCAGGAGAAAGGGAGAGGTGAATGACACTGTGCCACTCAATTCATCTTCCATTTGTTTAAACATACCTACCTTACCTAGGTATCTAGGGTCGGCGAAACATGCCACCCACCGCCAAAGCATTTTGTGCAATTAGAAACACAAGAATACCAAGCATATGAAACACGGATAGGCACCTGTATATTCTTTATTATAGAAATTTACACTATTATGTATGTTTATAGAGCAATCCGTTCATTCGTCTAATCCTAAGAAGAAGGATCCTGTTCTATCCTCTATCATAACCTCGTATTCTCCTGCGACACCCTTTATCCATACCAGCCGGGAACCCTCACCAGCGGCCTTCTTTTCCCCAGTCATCAATCCTAAATCCTGACTCGTCCATGTCTCGAGACGCAAACTCGGGTTTCCACATGGTTCTCTATACACATAGCTCAAAGACATCACTAAACGTGTTCAACGCTAGATTGCTCACGTAGTTCCTTCAACCTCGACTGGACAGTAGCCGCCGTTTACAAAGCCTTGGAGGACTTGCGGCTGTGGTTAGGCAGGTCCTTGGTGCCGTTGGTCTGGGGAGGAGCCATGACAAAGTCATGAGCGAGACGCTTCTCAACGTTTCGGCGCGAGTTGACAAAGTCAGGGTAGTTGAGGGTCAGCTCAACAGCGCCACTGTGGATGGCATCGACGGCCTCGACACCGAGCATGAAGGAGTGGTCCTGGTTGCCGACCTCGTAGCGCCAGCTGCCGAATCGGCCACGGGAGAGGATGTCCATATCCTCAAGCTTGGGAAGAAGCTCCTTGAGGACGCCCTCACGCTCCAGAGTGGGAGTGGGGTAGCCGTGGTCGAAAGCACGGTGGTAGGTGGAGACAATCTCGTCCTCGGGCATGATCATCTCAGTGTTGATAAGACCCTGGATGCTGTCCTTGAGGAGGTTCTCGACGTCGACGTGCTTCATGGTAGACTCCGAAACCTCCAGCATGATAGACCAGTAGGGGCCCTCCTTAGGCTCCGAAGAGTCAGCCTTCTCGCCGTTGGCCAGGTAGAGGGTGGGCAGCTTGGTGTCCGCCTCAGGCTGGTTGTAGGGGGAGTAGTTGGAGAAGATGGTGGCTCGGTAGAAGGGGCAGTTGTCCTCGGGGAAGTACAGCTGCGGGTATTGTTAGTCTCTATTACTTCAGGTCAAGGATTGCAGATGGACATACCCAGCACTTGTCACCGATGCGCTCAGGGCGCTGACCACGGATACCAACACCAATAACGTGGGTGGTGGAGTAGTAGAGACCCTTGGTGAGGCTGATGAGCTCCTGGTTGCCCATCTTCTCAGCGAGGTGGTCGACAGCCATGGTGTTGACGAGCTTCTTGTAGCCAATGGTGGTGCCATCAGCGAAGTAGACAGTCTTCTTCTCGGCATCGATCTTGGTGACCTCGCCGCTCTTGCCAAAACGCTTCTTATCCTTGGGGATGGTCTCGGCAACGGCAGTCCAGATACCTCCAGTACCATCGCGAGCAGGGAATCGGAAGGTAGCGTTGGGGCCCCAGTTGCCGGCAACCTTATTAAGGATGACGTTTCGGGTGACCAGCTTGGGGTCAGGGGCAGCAACACGCTCACCGAGCCACTGACATTGCATCTAGAGCATAGGATTAGTTTCAAGAGCCCGCTGTTGTATTCAGGATAGTCACTATCTCACCTTGGTGGTGGGAACAGCCCACACCTTGAAGTTGTAGGGTCGCATGAAGATATCGGCGATACCGTTGCCCATCATGCGGACGATCCACTCATCAAAGTCCTTGGGCTTGGTGTTGGCAACTCGGCACTCGAGGGCAGAGTCAATGACACCCTCAATGCACTTGACCTGGTCATCCTTGGGGAGCATGGAGATATTGTTCTGGAAGGGGTAAGGGACCCAGAGGCCCTTGTAGCGGACGTAGGAAATGCGCTGGTGGGTGTACCAGTCATCCTCCTTGGGGAGAGCCTCGTCAATGCAGTCGTCGAAGTACTTGTAGTGGGAGAAGATGACATGGCCACCGACGTCGTAGAGCTGGAGAAGTCCCAAGTCAGTTATGGTTCAGGGACTGAGGCGGTGGAAGCAATTGTGACTTACGAAACCCTCGGGAGTAACATCAGTGCTGGCAAGACCACCAGCCTTGTCGGAGGAGTCGACAATCAGCCATGAAGGGCCGTTCTGTAGGGATGGTCAGTGAGATCTCGGCGAAGATTGGAGTTGGCGGTGAGCGCGTACGATGTGGTTGAGTCGCTTGGCAGCACCGAGACCAGTAGGTCCCATGCCAATGACGAGAACATCAACGTTTCTGCGAAGAGATTAGAGTGTCAGCAGGCTGTCGGGAATCAATAGACCTCAAGCATGCAAGCAATGAAGCGGGTGAAGGCAGGGGCGGGCGCAAAAGCAACTCACACGTTGGCCATGGTGGGGGATTTCTAGAAAATAGAAAAAGACTCTTGTCGGTGAGACGAAAGAGGAATGCGCAGACGCTGAACAAGACGATCGAGCGGCTGGGAGAAGAGCGAAGCTTTACAGGTCAACAAAGAGACAGCGAGAGGAGTAAAGTCCCGTGGTTGCTGTAGATATGATATTGGATTGGATTGCTTGTGGTCGCCGGCATCCAGGAGGCTGGCAGAAAAGGAGACGGGACGGGCAACTTTGATGGAGGGGTTAAAATTATTTTGGAGCCAGGGTTGCGAAAGGGGGACCACACACCCGACCCCTGGAACGCCCTGGTCCGGTCTGTGTGGGTGGATGTGGATAGGTTCCGTGTACTTTGGTCAAGTTAGTAGGTTGGCTGCTCGCCAAATGGAAGTGCTAACTTAGCAGTTCAGGAGTACGAGCTAAGGATCGATTCATGAATGACTCTGAGATCAAGTACTACTCTGTTGGACTGACAGCTGTAGATGCAGACGATGGGAAGGTTTACAGTAGTGGGATTCAATCCCTCCCGTCTCCTTGCAGATGGCATCAAACTCGAATTTCAATGCTTCCCAAAGGGTCCAGGCCACTCCCGCAGTGTCACCTTGAGCAGCCACCCGTCCCCTGGCGTGAGCTTGATCTGGTCCAACCGGCTCAGCAAGCATCGACAAGTTACGGATACAGCACCCTTCCTTGGGTGCATGAAATCTGGCTCAATGTCCCCGCCGCTTTACGTGGTACACCGTGCCATGAACGGGGAAGCTTGGCTCTTTTTTTTTTAGCGCATATTGTGGCTCCTCGATGTGTCGATAACCTCCATCTCTGTCTCTGGGGCAAAGTACTCAATCTGATACCGCGCCTTGACGTTTGTCGGTTTACTTGATACACTGCCTCATTAATGTGTAGAAATGTCCAAGGAACTAGAGGGCCGTCGATTACCAAGGTAGGTTAGTTGGTGACCAGTATCGCTCTTCATGCGCCTTATCAGACCCTCATTCACAAACATGTGGTCAGCCTTACTACGTAGTCTGATAGCCGCCGCCGGGCTTCCAGATCCACCGACAGGTTGCCGCAATTTCCTAAGATGAGATGTAATCCCACCTTTGGCAGGGCTAGAGCTGCATCTTCCATGGCAGATTCTGTTTGGAGAGGGAACGTGGCCTTAACAGGATAAATGTCTCCATTGTTGACTTGGGTTCGCTGGCCAATCCATGTCGTCCCCCACTCAATCAACGACGACATGCGCCTCCCTATCGCGATGCCAATTTTGGAAGCCAGCCACTTGATGTTGGTGTTTGTCGAGCAACTCAAACGAGCTCGTATCACCGTGTCGTCTTCGTTTGAGATTGGGTTGATGTCCTTTATAGCAAACATTATCGTATCAGGGCTTAACGAGATTTCTGTGTATCAGACTCGAATCCACGCAATAGTTCCCTGACATAGATGCTGGGGACCGGCAACGATCGTCCATGTACAATATGTACTACGTATGTCCAGAATCTGGACTCCAGATGCTGACAGCCAGCTTAGAATCCGCCTCTCCTATTCGGATGAAAAGATGAATGTCATCTTTCCATAAAGTGAGGAAATGGTCAGGTCAGGGGCAGAGGGGTAGCTAACAAGTTGGATGGGTGGGGAAACTGTAGGACTGTGAGAGGGAGACACGGTAAATTGACTGTGCACCAAGTCAGCTTCAGTTGAATGAGCCCAAGTGTTCTCATACCAGCGAGTCATCACTGATGGCTATACAAAAGGCTAGCGAGGGGGGATTGCCTTGCTGTACAATCCGGCTACCCCTTGTTATCCGTGACCGTACAGTAGTCGCCTCTGCCTTCTCCCTTTGGCTGTCTTCTCCGTGGACCAGAGATGATCGTTGCTGGTCCCGCGACATCGGCTTATGGAACCGCTTTGAAACCGTCAATGGGAAGCAGGAGACGTGCAGAGGGCTTCGTCACCAACAGCCGACCAACGTAGCTAGACCCAGATATATGGACGGATTAACAGACTCATGAGTCTGAAGCACCGAGCTCCACCAATATGTTTGGGCCTCTGACCAAGAGCAGATGCTTCAAGTCTGAAACGAAGAGCAGATCAACGACGGGATCGTCCTGGCGCTAGTCTGATAGTCTGGCTACCTGGCCGGCATCAACCTGTATGTGGTTGACCAGGCTCACGTGGGATGCAGTCTTCATCCAGCCTCGAGTTTCCAGAATGCGACCCTGACGACCATGGTATTCAGTTATACTGGCTATCAAGGGAGGGCCGTGACGAGTTTTGCTGTTTCAGATGGAATTCGGCACGTTCCCGTTACCAAGGGCACAGCCGTTAAACGTCGGACAGTGAATGTTACTCCGCCTGAGCTCTGTCCTCCAACTGATAAGCAGGGAGAAAGCCCCGACCGGACCCCTTTTTTTAATCGAGGTATAAGTACATAGTGTTTTTGCTCTGGGATCTCACGGTGCAGCTACATGACATCTTCATGATGGTGATGGGTCCCAAAGCTGCCCCGTTTCTTTGCTTAACTGAAAGCCAAGTCTGAGAAAGTCGGGACATGGGGAGGGTGGGCGAGGAACCTGGGATCTAGACAGATAGTAGCTCATGATTTGCCGAGAAATATTAGACGATGCCTGCATGGATCTCACATTGTCATCACGTCCGGCTCCAAGCACTTCTACCGCCTGCATTGCATTTATCCAATGGAGATCAACTCGGCTGAGTATGTACATGGCTGGCCAGAACTCTTGCTGAAACCATCCCAAAGGCAAACCAAACATGACTACCTTAGTTATCGATCTACTACATAGCATAAATTCTTTATAGTTTAGCACTCCGTGCCAACGAAGAATGTAGCATGACTCTACTTTGACATTTTGCAGGGTACTTAGAGGGACGGAACGGGAACGGGGGGCATGGGAGGAGGCGGAATGGCGCTTGTCATCCGATCTTAACTACGGAGTACGGATACAGATCCAAGGCCTGGAGGTATCGTGGGAATGCACTGGCAAACCTTGGCGGTCTAGAACAAGGAACTGATAGTCGATTATCTGATTCCTTTTTGTCAAACGCGGTTCACGAATCATATCCGTAACGCCTGGTACGCGTCCATGTTGCTGACCAGACCGCATCTAGATCTACGACGGCTGAAAGCATTTTGACCTCATCAACAGTGGGATCTCCGGAATATGTAGGATGGCAGATAACAAAGGGTCCGCTCAATAATCCCTATTTGGATACACCAGGTTCATGTATTGGATCTTGGTTTTCCAACGTTGATGCACAAGCACAAGCACAAGGGGGCGAGGTGGCTCGAGTCAAGAACCGCCGTACAAAGTTTGTCAGGGGAAGAATTCCCAGCAACAGCAACAGCAACAGCGACAGCGACAGCCACTTGCATTCCTCACTCAGCTCGGGAATACTAGGTACAGTCAGCGCACGGTGCGAGGCTAGCTGCTTATCCGGGATCGATCTCTTCCAACGTGGGTAGATTGATTCGCCAGGCTTGGCTCTGGTTCGCCGCCCTCTTAGAGTTCCCCCTGAATAGCATCAGCTTCAAGGTACACGGTACCTCGATCTCTTCTAGAATTGGAATCGTAGTGGACTCCCTCCTCTGGACACGCGTCGGGCGGGCTTCGTATAGGGTCTAGAGGGTCCCTGGCCCATGCGGTCGAGGTACTCCGTACATGTCCCATATTCGTGTTCTTTTGCCATTGCATTGTCATGGGTGCGATCCCACTCTGGCTCGTGTTGAAGAGGGTGTTGGTACGTTGCCCCAGGCTTGGAATAGCGAGTGTCTCTCCTCCACTGGCGTGCGTAAAGGCCCCGCCAATTTCCAAAGAAAACCCTTTTTTTGATTGCCGCGCCTCACCCTGGACTTCCAATGCCCACCCCCCCTGAACTATCCCTTTTACCCTTTTCCTCACCTCCCTCTTCGCTCCTCTTTCTCCCTCTTTTTCCTCCAGAACCAGGGACGATTTCTGTCTTATTTCTCTTCAATCTTTTTCTTGCCCCTTGCAAGCTACCCAGTCAAGCTTTTGCTCGCAAGTCGCTTTTTTATTTTCTTTGAGACATTGTCTCGTCAGGGCCCCGTCAATTGCATATCAAGCGCCCCTCGCCTTTATCCATTCTATACCGTTGTAGGACCAGTCAAGTCCGTCCGCTCGTTTGCGCGTCCCCCCCCAAAATCTGTCCTTCAAGGGCCTCTTATCAACCACCACGACCGGTTCCCATCAACCGCCTCAACCACCACCAATTCTTGCCATCACCAGCAATCAATCGCCATGTCCGCTGACGAGAAGATTCGCGTCTCTGGCGAGACGCCTCGCGCCACGACTCCCGTGCTTCCTACCCACAACCCCGGCCTCGAGAAGCCCTCAGCTCGCGCCTCGATTCACCCTTCTCTATACGTGATGTCGGTATTCCCACGAACAGCTTTCGCAATACAGTTGAAGCTGACAAGATAACACAGCGCCTGGATTGGTTTCAGCTCCTCCGTCATTCTGTTCAACAAATGGCTTCTCGACACCCTCAACTTCCGTACGCTCCTCCGTCCGTTTCTCGATCTGTCCCTTTCGTGCTGACATGCGGAACTATAGGCTACCCGGTCATCCTGACCACCTTCCACTTGACCTTTGCGACCCTTGTCACCCAGATCATGGCTCGATGGACCACTCTTCTTGATGGCCGAAAGACCGTCAAGATGACTGGCCGTGTCTACCTCCGCGCTGTCGTTCCTATCGGTATCTTCTTCAGCTTGAGTTTGATTTGCGGAAACTTGACCTACCTCTACCTCTCGGTCGCTTTCATCCAGATGCTCAAGGCCACCACTCCCGTCGCTGTTCTCATCTCGGGCTGGATTCTCGGCGTGTCTGCTCCCAACCTGAAGCAGTTCCTCAACGTCTCGGCTATTGTCGTCGGTGTCATCATCGCGTCCTGCGGCGAAATCCACTTCGTGACTATTGGTGTCCTGTATCAGATTGGTGGCATTATCTTTGAGGCTCTTCGACTCACCATGGTTCAGCGCCTGCTGAGCTCTGCTGATTTCAAGATGGACCCCCTGGTCTCTCTGTACTACTTTGCTCCCATCTGCGCCGTCATGAACGGTGTGGTGGCTCTCATTTGGGAAATTCCTCGGTGCTCTATGGCTGAGGTCTACCATGTCGGCTTCTTCACCTTTTTCCTGAACGGTCTCTGCGCGTTCATGCTGAACGTTTCTGTCGTCTTCCTGGTACGTTGTAACCTCCACAGGCTCAAATATACTTCTAACTAACATGCTTTACAGATTGGCAAGACCTCTGCTGTTGTCCTGACCCTTTGCGGTGTTCTAAAGGATATTCTGTTGGTTGCTGCCTCCATGATGATCTGGGGCACCCAGGTTACTGGCATCCAGTTCTTTGGCTACTCCATTGCTCTGGGTGGCATGGTTTACTACAAGCTCGGCTACGAGCAGATCAAGAACCACCTGGGCGATGCCAGCCGACAGTGGGCCGAGTTTGGTGCTCGCAAGCCCATTCTCCGCAAGGTTATCGTCATCGTCTTGACAGCGTTCCTCATCTTCGCAATGTTTGGTGGCCTCGCTCCTGGCTACGCCCCCGAGTACGACCCCACTAAGCTGGCTAATGAGGTTTCGAACCGTTTTGGCATGAAGGAGGCTCAGCGATCCTAGAATCCTTTAAGGCATAGTACCCACGGGATTTGGAGCCCTGGAGAGACGCGACGCCAAGGCGTTTACTTTATGGGGCGAACGGCGATCTATGGAAGCCCGTTTTTATTGTCTTCATCAATTTCCTTGTGTTTTCGACCAAAAACTTTGAACTGGCCTTGATGACGTACATAGTCACGCTGACTGGTCGGACTTTCTACTGATTGGAGATTTTTTGATATATTTTGCTGAACTGAGGACTGGGGGGAGGGTATCATGAAGTGTACAGCAGGCCATAGAGCTGGGCGCAGAGCGCGAGGTAGCGGTCGGCATGCAAGAACCGCATCACGAAAGGTCTAATTGATTGTGTAACTCTAGACGGCGTTTGGCCATAGACATGTAGAAACGAAATGGGTATATCAAGAACATTCCTACCAAGTCTTCAGCATGTTAATCGCAGAGTACAATGTGAATCATTGAAATATTGACGGTAACTTTTTGTCATTGTTTGCATTCGACTACCTCGTGGACATTTTCACTGTCAAGCAAAGTCCTTGGGGTCTAATTGCCTTGACCTCTCAATCAAGATCACACCAGCACAGCAACTCCCCGCCGATGCCCTTCAGTCACGACCAGCACGTCCGTCCGATCCGCGTTTGTCTTTAGTCACGCGGCAAAGAGAGATCTGATTTTTAAGAAACTTCATATTGAGCCCATAAATCCGGGGTTCCTTAATGCCAGTCGATGCTCTTTACATCCCGCCAACTCCCTAACCGTGATGGAGAAACGATCTTTTTAAAATTCTAGTGACGCAGGGGTTAGCTCGGTGTTCTGACCACACAGGCATTTGCCCTCCTTCAAGCCCCACACACGAATTGCGGCGTTGTGCAGCTGTGGTGGGCTTGAAGCAGAACAAAGGACGACGTGACATACTGAGAGGGGTGAAGAACCATCGGTTCTTGCCGCTGGTGTATCGCTCCTCGAGGACCTTCTTGACGGTCTTCTTGGCATCCTCGCGCTGGCTGACCTCCTTGAAGGTGTCGTTGGACAGGGTGCCCTTGAGGCCCTCGAGCTCGAGGGTGTAGCGTGTGGGCATCAAGTGGTTGTAGTTGACGACCTTGATGAAGGGCTTGATCTTGTTGCGCTTCTCCTGTCGGGTCTTGGACATGCGGCGGGTGATCTTGGAGGGGTAGCGCTCAATGCCGGCAACCAGGGCGTGGCCGAAAGGGTGAGGCTTGTTGCCATTGTCAACGGGCTGGATGATGACAACCTATCGGGAGAAATTCGAGTCAGCAATCAGAATTCCTCGAAGAAGCTGAATGTATCATCGCCAGAACGTCTCGCGTGCTCCTCCTGTTCTGCGCTTCCTCGCTGCCCACGGCGCACACAGCAACGCAAAATTCTTTTTGACGTGATATCGAGGATGTCGTACCTTCTTGCCGGCGTATCTGCCGCGGGTGATGATGGCGACTCGGCCTACTTTAAGGAACTTCATCTTCGGCGTGGTCGAAGGAGGTGCTAAGTCCGTGGTATGAAGTTAAGTTGGGCGTCGTGATCGGGAATTTGCAAAATTTCGAGTTCTGTGGGTTGGCTGGTTCCATTTGGCAATGTGGGCAAGCGAGATGTCACATGACATGTCAAGAGGTGGCCCGTGCGTTCAGGGACCGTTTGTCCTCTCATCTTCCAGAGAAGCTCCATACGGACCATACCGAGTAAATAAATCCACCTTCTGGTCACCGTACCGACATACAAGATGGCCGCACCGACTTACATCATCTCTCGCGTCGCGGATCCTATTTTCGGTGTTTTGATAGGCCTCTCTGCAGCCGTGACTCGGATCAATCGCGAAGAGAAGGACAAGGGCCGGACAACCCAGCAGACCATTGAAGCAGGACGAAGGTAATTCTATATAACAAAGTTGGACTATACATAGATCGCTGACTTTTAACTTGCCAGACGGATTGGATTTCCTTCAAAGTCTTCCTGATCGGGCTCATTATCGAGTCTTGAGGCTACCCTTTGCTGGCCTATCTTGATAGCTTCATGGCTTTTATTCAAACCTTTCCGGGTATCCTACTTTAAACTACATTCGATTCATACATCTCCGTCGCCAAAAGACGGCCCATACTCCTTCTTCATTGCCTCACGAACTATCTGTCCGCATAGCTTCGCTGTCGGGTTGACACTGACGGCCAGACCCTTTGCGATAGGGTTGCCGTATCGACCGCCAAGGGCCAGGTCGCGAGACGCAGCCTCTTCAAAGTCTATCTTCTCCCACTTGGACTCCTTGAGGTCTTCATCGACGTCCAAGGACCGATGAAGCAGCAGCTTGGCCGTCTTGAGATACACAGCCGCTCTCTGCGTGTGTGCCATAGAGAGTGTGCGTGCGGCCTGAGGTGAAATTGGTGTTGTGGCCGAGGACGGCGACAGAAGCGCGATAGAGGTTTCCATATCACTCAGCGCTGTGGCAACAACCTTTCTCTTTTCCGCCTTGTCAGGATTCTCGATCAAGGGCTTTGTGTTGTCCGAGGTCTCAGATAGGAGAACCGCATCTCCATAGATTCGTCTGAAGATTTGCACTCGGTTGTTCCTTGCGCTGGCGTAGTTTGGGTGCTCAGAGATGATGCCCTCGATGGCAGAGAGGCAGTCTTGATAACCTCTGACCGCGACATCCTTGCTCTGTTCAGATCCAGGATTCCTCAGCTGGGTTTCAAGCTGTTGGATTGAGCGAATAGTCTCACGTTCTTTCTCGACTATCCGCTCATACACGCCGGTGTCTGTGATGTTGGGATCACGTGGTAGTGAGGAATCGAGAACGATTCCAGCATAAGGGTTCGATTCGGGGTCCTTGATCTTCTCGAGGACGTTGATGTCGTGTTTACTCAACAATACGCAGGTCATTCTGACTGTTTAGAATTGGCGGTGACGGGGAAAGAGGGCAGAAGGGAGTTGGTCCTAAGAAGAGACAAGAAGAGACAACCTTTTCGCGAGGTCCGACAAAAGATATTATCACCAGCCAACGGTTTCTCGGTGGTCAAGCCTCGTTTCTGGAAAGTTCGCAAACCGGTTTGTGTGATTCTGAACAACGGTAGCACTTGTTGGAAAAGCCGGGCGTCGCTTCTACATATCTTATGATCCTTGACCTTGGCTCGAGTGGGTGGGATAAGCCACGACTACCAATACAAGGACATCTCGGCTTTAGCAGAGAGGCGATTCCACGCGCCTTACACTCCGCAAGGGTCGTTCTGCCGAGCTGTTTGCTGACAGTTCCGCAGTTCGTCATCTGCATACCGATCAATGGTGGTTGTAAAGCCGGGGCGGCATCAGTTGGCAGCATACGGCCAACGTCGGCTTGGGGCGGTTGGCGGCGCCGCGGGAGTCTCGGCCGGGAGCTTTCCGCAGGACGACACCTCGCAACCATCAACAACTACGTTCGGCACTACCGCCCAGGAGAATCATCAATTGGGGAGAATTGACGCCTTGCGAGACCTTGGGATGATATCAGTTGCAGTCGTCTGACGCGGAATCCCCGCTTCTGACCCCGGGCCCTGCCAGGCCGGTTCGTTCGGGGTTGTCGAGGCACAGCATTGCTTTCTTATGCCGCTGATACCATTGGATCTCTTATCATCGTTTCCAAAAGGACCAACAAGCATGTCTAGAGACGATGCGCCTGCTGCTGGCCCGCCTTTTGCTCATTCTGACAAGTGACTCGGGCCGCACACAGCCTCTTTATGGCGGAGCCTTTCCGGGAAAGGTGTCAAAGAGACTGGGCTGGGGACCTCATGGCGATTGCCTTAAGCCGGGCCCTGTTTGATGGATTGAACTCTTTTAAATAAGGACACCCTCCATCTCGTCGATAGCTGTCAATCCATCACCCTCGCCATCAAGCCTCATTAGCTTCTCGAAGCATCCACCGAGATATCTTACTTGACATCAACCTCTAAGCCTCAAACGCTTATATACCCCTATCCTGATATCAAAGATATTATCCATTGCCCCGTCTGTGTGTCAATGTCCCCTTCTGCCATCACCAACTCTCCTCCTCAGCGGGCCGTCCAGCCTTCCACCACTGCCACTGCTGCTTCTATCTCCCAAGCAGACGGCTTCGCGGTCCAGCCGCCCCCTAACTTCACCGGCTATGACCACATAACCTGGTGGGTTGGCAACGCCAAGCAGGCTGCCTCATACTATACCAATCTCTTTGGTTTCAAGACCGTCGCCTACAGAGGCCTCGAGACCGGCAGCCGATACTTTGCCTCATATGTCATCGGCAATAACGATGTCCGTTTTGTCTTCACTTCGCCTCTGCGCTCTGAGGCGCACTTCCCTGACGATGAGCCCATCTCCAAGTCAGACCGAAAACTCCTCAGGGAGATGTATGCCCATCTCGAACGCCATGGCGACGCCGTAAAGGATGTTGCTTTTGAGGTCGACAACGTCGAGGGCGTATACTACAAGGCCGTCGATGAGGGCGCCATCGCCGTCCAAGAACCCCAGGTCACCAAGGACAAGGAGCATGGCTCTGTCTCGACCGCTGTTATTTGCACTTACGGTGACACCACCCACACTCTCATCTCCCGCCAGAACTACACCGGACCCTTCCTCCCCGGTTACCGCGCTGTCAACAAGAAGATCTCGACAGTGTCCATGCCGGAGGTCCCTCTGGCCCGCATCGACCATTGCGTCGGCAACCAGTCTTGGAACGAGATGGTCTCCGCCTGCGCCTTCTACGAGCAATGTCTTTCCTTCCACCGCTTCTGGTCCGTCGACGACTCTCAGATCTGCACTGAGTTCTCAGCTCTGAGCTCCATCGTCATGGCCTCGCCCAACAACGTCGTCAAGATGCCCATTAACGAGCCGGCTCCGGGCAAGAAGAAGTCCCAGATCGAGGAGTACGTCATCTTCAACTCCGGGCCGGGCGTCCAGCACATCGCCCTCCTCACCCCGGACATCATTACCTCGGTCTCGGCCTTGCGCGCCCGCGGCGTCGAGTTCATCGACGTGCCCGCGACCTACTACACCTCGATGCGCCATCGTCTCAAGACCGAGCGCCGCAACTGGGAGCTCAAGGAGGAGTTCGAGACCCTCGAGCGCCTCAACATCCTCATCGACTACGACGAGGGCGGCTATCTGCTGCAGCTCTTCACCAAGCCCCTCATGGACCGCCCCACAGTCTTCATTGAGATCATCCAGCGCAACGAGTTTGACGGCTTCGGTGCCGGCAACTTCAAGAGCTTGTTCGAGGCCATCGAGCGCGAGCAGGCTGAGCGTGGTAACCTGTAAAAGAGGTTGTCTTGCTTCTTACACGCAACAAGTATTGCGTCTTATTGGTTTGTTTTAGCATTCATCAAAGCAACGTTTTATAGCATTTGCACACGAGGATTACGAGTAGGAGACGGACAAGGACCCAAAATGTGTCGGATGCAACGAGGTTGCGTTATCATGTCGTCTATTGGACTAGATAGTCAAGCTGACGGACACTTGGCGGCCATATGCCCCAAGATAATCCCAAAAAACAATAAAAATCGGTACAATACATGTTGATCCCCTAGTGCGCCGTCTGGCAGGCCTCCTTTCCCAAGGCCGTCCGACATAATGCTCTCTCGTGATAAGCCAAACGTTACAATGATAAACTCCACAACTTGCTAATATTTTGACATTCCCGGGTATCCCGTACTCGTCTCGATCCGCTTCCCACTCTCGGTCTCGGTGCTATGTCATGACCACATCGCCGTTGGTGTGCGCAGTACCGTTCGGCTCAGCCGAAGCAGCGGCGCCATCCGTCTTGGGCACCAGGCTCTGGCAGCCGGGGCAGTTGTGGATGACCTCGTGGGCGAACACGTCGCAGTCGATGCAGAAGTGCTGTCGACATATCTGGCAGGCGTAACGTCCACTCTCGCTGACGCCCTTGGCCGTCTTGGGCCCCGCGTCCTCTTTGGAACCTTTGCTCTTTGGCGGCTCAGGGAAGGGCGCGAGACAGGAGAAGCAGGCTACGGAGCGGCGGGCGTCAGCCCAAGGGACTTCGACCCAGTTCCGCAGGGGGAAGAGGTGGTGATAGGAGCGGGCGAGATGGGTGGAGAGGATGAGGGTGAGCCCGCAGGCAGGACATTCGGCCGGGAGGCGGCAGACGCGGGCGCCGCAGCGGGTGCAGAGGTAGCCCTCGCGGAATGGCCGATTGTGGCACGCACAGTAGCTCGTGCTGCCGCCCGGAACGAGCGTGCGGGAGGGAAATCCCATCATGAGCAGGCTTGCAGTGCTCTGCTCGGCGGTGCGCGTAACAGGAGGCGTGGTGGCTGCGAGGAAGAGCTCGCGGAAGTGTACCTCGTCCATGGCGACATTGTATTGCGACTCATCGCCTGCATTCGTTCGGGAGCAGAGGTCTGCACAAATGGCCAAGTGGGCGGACAATCCGACGATGGAAACGCGTATGCGGTCGGTGATGAGGTTGCCGATAGTCTCGTGGATATCGCCGGGATCGCTCGACAAGAGGGCGCCGTAGATTATGAGAACTTCTCGCGTGCCGTGGGATGGTGCGTGGCTATCAAAGTCAGCTTGCGTCGCCAACAGTCGCAGTAGACGCAAAACTTACAATAGTGCTCCTCGACACATCTCCAGAGCGTTCTGCAGACTCGGGTTGCCCTGCGGGTCCTCATTCTCCAAGCCTTTTAGCCGGTCCAAGTGCTCGGCCGGATTTCCTCCCACATCGCTGATCCGAACTGCAACGCCGTCACGCATGCCAATGATGCCGAGCTGGGAGATGGGGTTTTGCTCAAAGAACTCGCGGACAAAGGCAGCAGCGTAGCTCAGCGTGAGCCGGTACCGCGTAGGCAGCAGGTCCTTCTCCGCCATGGCAAACGACATGTCAATCACGAGCACCACATGCCGAATGATTCCTCTCTGTAGCGGCGTCGTATCGCGGAGCAGGCGCTTGCGCTTCTCGGCCTCGAGCGCCGTGAGGCTCAGCAGGCCGTCCTGGTCCTCCTCTGGTAGGTTCGTCTCCCAGGTGCGCTTCGACTTCTCCCAAGACCGCGCCGCATTACGGTCGGCCTTGCGCGATCGCGAAGATTTGCCTCCTTTGGCACCCTGAGGGTCGTCGTCAGCCACACGGTGGTCCATGATATCGTCGTCCATGTCGTCGGCGACCCATTCTCCATCGGAGTCGGCCATGGCGGCACTCGATGGTATTTGGTGTTTGTTGGAGCAAAATGTCAATGATGCCTTGCGGAGGGCTCTGATGTAGCGATTGTGGAGAGGAGATCTTTGGCGCGGCAGAACAAAGAGTAAACAGCTTATGTAAAAAATAAAAAAAAGTGATTTGGATGATGGTGACGGAATAAAGTGAACGAGGCTGTCACAGCCTTGCCTAGATCCACTTGCTAGGATTTAAGGTTGCGCAGCCAGCCAATGATTAGATCTCTAAAAATCAACTTCCATGAGGTTTGGTTCAACAAAGAACGACCATTTATATGCCTGCCTTTCATGCACATAGTGATCACTCGGGTGGAATCTACATACTAAGGTTTGAGTGCGAGAACAAATCCCAAGTTGCTGTTGCATAGCAAGTTGGTCTTTCACATAGACTTGGGGTTTTTTTTCTTCAAGATTGAATTAATCGAATTCTTGTTCGATTTCCATATGCATTAGTCGCTCATCAGGGTATAACTACGAACTCGAATCTAAACTACATCGCAAAAGTACTATATACAGGCCAATGGGTACCTAAAGCCCACAACGGCATGCAAAAGACGCAATCCAGCAAGCGCTTCCACCAATACATCCCGTCGGCAACGCTCGAAGTGAAATCCTCCCATCCTAATAATAGTCGTATGCAAGCGCCCTGGCGCGTATACCCAACTCTCGCCGCGTCGTTTTGCATTAGGGCACGGCCAAGACTTATAGCTCCCCTTTTTGCCTCCGGGTTCTGCTCCTCCAAATCATTTCCGTAAACATGTGTGTGTCGTTCGACCGTGAGCCAAGCCGTCGAGTAAAAGAGAGATATCGAAAACAAAAGATTACGCCGCCGCCGTAAAACGCCGCTCCAACAAGACCGCAATGTCGTGACCGGTTCAAGGGTAGGCGCTAGCAACGGGCATTGGCCAGTCATCTTCGGTGATGCTGGACCAGAAGATCCAGATCATGATGACGGAGAGTAGGGTGAAGAGCGTCTGGAAGAGAGCACCGTCGATCTTGCCGCTGGTGCCGTCACAAATGTATTTGCTGATAACGTAGTTAAAAACTTGGCCAATGGCAAATAGCAGGGTGGCAGCTGCAAGATAAATCATGGGCCGTGTCTCGCCGAGGACTCGAATAACAAGGATAGCCTCGAGGACCAAGTAGGCGACGAGCAGGACCAGCGGAACAAGTTGGTAGAGGACGTAGAGGGCGATGTTTCGGTTTGGATCCTGGTAGCTCTTATCGAACTCGTTGGTCCAGCTGAGGCCGGTGTCGAGGGCGACGTAGCCGGTGCCGATGAAAAACATGGCGGCCGAGATGACAAAAAGTGCCAGGGAGAGCGGGGTACCATCGTCAATGATCTGGTAACCAACAACAGCATTGAGCATCAACATCCAGCAGGTTGCAGTAATCATGCCGATGTGAACGGCAGAGAAAACCTAGGCATTGTTAGCACAATTGCATACCAGATAAATGAACTGGCTAGGGGAGAAAGCGTACAATACGAGCCGTCTTGTTTAATGGGAACTCGCCAACAGAAAATATCTCGCAAATGCTAATAAGAACATAGCCAGCAAGGAACAACTGCATCTCTCTGTGAAGGATTAGTTAGCACAGGAGTCAATCATGTGAGATATGAGCAATACATACCTTCGACCAACAGCTGCTCGCTTCTTCTCTGACCTTAACAGAAGAAAGGTACCAATGACAATGGCGGCGCCAGCAAGAATGATGGATCCCAGATTCCCAAGGTGTCTGCCACCACTCAGGGAAATACCCTTGAGCTCACATCCTCCCCAATTGCCAGACTGGTCGTGATTAGGAGTTGATAGAAGCTGTATGGGATGGGTTAGTTAGGTCCCAGTATTTCGACTCCACATGACGATGACGGCTTGTGGCTTTGGGGTTCACGTACATTGCAGACTGGGAGAGTTGAGTCCCTGCAAAAATCCTATAGCAGACAACATCAGAAGCTGCACATATAAAATATCGAGGGGGTTAGAGGGCGTACATTGAAGTTGCCAAACTTGGTAGACCCCATTGTGACTGCGGATGCGTGGCTCCTTGATCAGGGGGTGCATCCACAAGCAATCACAATTAGGGTGAGGTGATGAGACGGTCGTGTTTAGAAGTCGGCCGATGGAGGGAAAGGCGACAATCAACAAAGGAAAGCTCGAGGTCGGTCGGTCGTGACTTTTTTGGAACGTTCGTATGTAGTACAAGAGGGGATGCGATGGTGAGGAATCGAGGTTTTTCCCGACCACTTGTGGGTGCTATCGTCGGGGTGGTTGTGTTGTCGGTGTCGTTGCTAGGACGGGGCGGGTGGCTGGTGACGGCGGGTCTAAGGTGAAAGCTCGTGTTGCTAAAGCTGTAACTAGTGGGTATTGAATTGTAGGGCAGTCTCTCGTTTCTCTTATTTCGCGGTCGAGTCGAGACGGGAGTGTCGTCGCGATGACGGGTGGTTGTGGTGGTGGTTTTGTTACTGCGAACGGCAACGGGCAGAGCTGGGCCAAGGCTGATCGACTGGCTGGGCTGGCTGGGCTGGCAAAAAAGCTGGTTTCCCTTTCCCGAACGCAACAAGTGGCGGCAGGAGCCAATATAACAACAGCGGGCAGGCTTGTAGCAGGTTTTAGCGGTCTCAGCGGCCCAGCAGAACATGGGTCGGCGGACAAAAGCAGGGTTTCCTTGGATGGAAGTTTAGCTCTTGGAGTCCGGGTACCTTGGCTGGCCCCACGCCTCACCCAGGACTTAGAGTAGCAGTATGGGGCGTTAAGACCCCCCCAGTCCCTAAAACGCAGGAACCGGGGGCATCGAGTGGCCGCCAAAAGGGCCGCTGAGTGGCTGCAGTCCGACGCTAGGGACTTGGATCCTCGTCATTGGCCCGGCCGAGTCAAATTGCGACGACCCACGCCTGATGAGACCAGGGCAGCGAGATTGCTGTTGCAGGCATGAGACAGCCTCTTTTTATTGCTCCCGAGTCTTTTTTGTTCCTCGAGAAGACAGAGGCAGTCAGTCACAGAGGGAGGAGGAGGTTGGGAATGGAGTGGTCTGAATTGGGGAGTGCCACAGCCTGGCTGATGAACAAGATGGTTCGAGAGGCTGGATACCAAGGTACGGAGCTTCAAGGACTTATGCGCTCACTGCACAATAAGCATGGACAATCCCATTACATCGGTAAGTTTATGCAACAACAGCCGAAAGCTATCAGTGGAGAGCTAGCTACATGACCATCACCTCAGAAACCCCGAGCATGGTGGCCTCCCTGCACTTGGCTCGTTCGCAGGGAGGTACGGAGTAATGCCGCTCTTGTTTGCATCTGCAATCTTGCATCCTGCATCTCCAACCTTTCCTTTCTTCACCATCGGCTCGCCCAGTTGATGATGATGATCGCTTGCTCTGCTTGTTGAATGCCGCTAAATGGGAGTGGAAGGGAGATGGCGGCGGGTCGAGGCGTAGCCGTTTCGTTTCACGCAACCCTTTCTAGTCTAAAGCAAATTACGGTCTTGGGTTCTGGTCTTGGCAAAGCACTTGGTGTCAAGGGCGTTCAATGCTCCTCAGGACATCCATGAGATTGCATGTGGTTGTTGTTGTCTGTTGTCTTGCGAGTTTCACCCTCCATTTCACTTGCATCATCGACATTGACTATTCTCCCTTCTTTAGACGCTGGTTATAATGTCAAACTGCCCATCCCTTTGTTGCAATAGTTTCCCAGTCTTCTCGTCCTGCATCAGCCACACATGGATCCCCTCTTCCCTGTCGGCGCCCGAAGGCCCCGGATGTTCGAGACGATGGGATGAAGCCCGTGCCTGAGCGGCTGCTGATCAAGTCGTTCCGCAACTGATCAAGAGCGTTAGTGCTCTGGGCACCAATTATTCCGCTCATCAATCGTCCCAGTCGTCGACGATCGTCATCACCAGCCACATTTCGACTGACCCACCTTCTATTCTTGCACTCTTCTCTCCAAGAGATGTTCACTTCAGTTACCTGCTTCAGTAGTCATGCTGCCGCCTAGGCTTAAGTCGAGACTTTGTGTGGCTCAAATCCATATTAATCCCCGGGTTTTTACATCAGCGTGCATGTGGAAGTGTGGCCGTGAACAGGCCTAAAGGGTCCATTTGGCCGATCTTGAGCGAAAACAAGGCCCTGCTTCGCTGTCTCGTTTCAGAACCACGACCGACATGCTTTATCGCATCTCCAGCTGGCTCATATGAAGCGGTGTGCTCAGATGTCCATACCCAGTTTCAAGAGGCCGCCAATGTGCCACACTGCAGCTCTTACGCCTGATTCTTCTGCTGTTCTTCCCTAAACCGTCAGACGATCTCGGGCAAAGTTGGAATTTGATATCATGACAGCCTGTGGCGTAAAAGGGAATGCCCGTGATCATCCTGCGCCCTGTGGCTGTACACCTACCCTACTGCCACCTCTTGGACTTCACTGGTCGTTTCCGGTAGCGACACGTGTATGGGTGACGACGATGAAGGCGACAATGCTACTGAAAGCAGTGCGCTGTTCTGCTCGCCACTGGGAACTGGTCATCTTTCTACAACTTGGGGAGTCTTGACGTGTTTCAAATTGACAAGTTTGGCGCCGAGCTACCGCGTAGTCGAGAGCTGGCGTCGGGTCGGGCTTTGATCAGCTCAGATAAGGCTGTCTCAGCTCTACGCCATCAAACACCGCTAATTCGACGTCATGGCATTCCATCACCTCCAGTTCTGCCGTGTTCGGTATCTCGTCAGTTCTCCACTGGAAGGATGTATAGGCTCAGAGTCCCGGTGCAGTCTGTTGTTTTCATGACATTGACGCAAATGTCAAATCCAACAAGGGGATATAGGGTAGGCGACGGTGTAACTTTTCATCCCTCAACGTGCTCTCTGCGGTGTATGACATATGCTGATAACTGAAATATGAAGCAACATGGGTTGGTTGGTTACTCTGTGTCTCACACTTTGATCCCTTGGGCTGATAATGACCCAAGTATTCAGCGCCTTGGCGTTTGGTGTTGCGATAGCCGTGGCTACCAAAAGGCTAGTAGCAAGCCCCAGACAGTAGCATATGAAACCAACTAGATGCGAAGTTGACTACGTGGTCGACGACTCAAAATATCGAGTACTAGGCTCCAAGGATCTAATTAACAGGACCGATTTCCCTGCCTCGTAAAAACAAGCAATCAATCAAGACCTCAAACGAACGCCGTACAACCTCAAGCCACTTGGATGAGAACACACTGCGCAAGATCCCATTGTCCATTGCCAATTAACACCCCCAACTATCCCAAGGGGAAAGGGCAGCTTGGAGAATAAAGAGACAAAACTCAAACACCAGAAGTTATGCAGTATCGGATGAGCCAGGGCGAGAAGTTCACGCGAGTATGGGTTGACTGTCGCAACATGCTGCCTAAGTTGCCCTATTCGAGAGACACCCACTGCTTGTAATAACAAGTGAGAACTTCAGAGTAGCTGAGTTAGTTGAAAAATCACCGAATAAAGAAAGAGATACAATATTCATGACTCGGTTGAAGTTACGAGGCGCAGGAAATGCTGGTTATCTTCTCCGATGCGGCTCAGCGCAGTCTCTCTGGGCAGAGGGAGTCAGACCAAATTGGTATCCAACAAGATGCAGCCAAACATAAACAGTAATTGAAACTCGCAGGTAGAGTAAGTTGACTCGGGTGATACAGCGAGCATAAGATTCACAGCTTTTTCGACCGCTGCAGTTTCTTGCCCACGGCTAAGAGACAATCGTCTTCATATAGGTACTCAACCACAACCTTCCAAGCAATAAGGATGGACCTCAGAGAATAACGAGTACAGGAGGTGTGCGAAGAAGCCACACATGTAACAGACTTAACCGAACATCATTGGACTCGGAGTTTAGGAGTAGAAGCTGCATCCTAGAACCTTGAGTGGACTTTCGGCCAGTGCGACCACCAAGAGCCAGTCGACTCAACAACAACAGCTTCGCGGTATGCCTATTCAGAGAAGTAAGAAGTGGATAGTGATATATATTGGTAGATTTGTCTCATCTAGTGACCTATAGCCTTAGCCATGCCATGTGAACAACCACCATCGCAGTAAGGCGCCCAGTAATAACATCAAATAGTCTAGGGTTATGTGTATCGTCCCAGGCGATTAACCATTGAACGCTATCTCGAATTCGTTTTCCCACTTGGGTGTGTAAAGCTCCTGTTATCGTGATGCCACTGCTAATGCCAATTAGCGTAGGATTGCCATTGTGCCCACGAGATACACGAATCTCCTGCAATGCCTATGTCGAGGGCACAAGTTCGTTATCCACACAGGGCCTGGGGTACTTCAAGCTGGCGGTGAAGGAAATCCTGGGAATCTCATAGCCTGAATCACCCAAACTTGTTTTTCAGAGGTTGGCAGGCTGGTCAACACCAGATCATCATCATGAACTTCCAAACCTAGCTCCCTTGCACTAGCCTTGAGAGTGACCCACAAGAATGGGATGGAATGTCTGATAACAGGTAAAAAGTCTTTCAAATACCAGGTCGTTGCCCACGCTTCTCGTGGCGAGCACAATGAATATTCTTATAACGGTAACCTTTTCAGCTCTGAAAACAATGTCGCTTGGAGCGGCTTCAACACCAAAAAAAGAGCATCGACAAAGAATTCGTCGTCCCGACAGCTCCAGTGACGTAATTGGGCTCCACCCACGAGTCAAGAGGACCCGCCGACTTCGGTGCGACGATAGGTGGAGAGATTTGGCCAGTGTGAGTGGGACTCAAGAGGTTGAGATTTTGTTGGTTTTGGCCCCCACTGGCCGGGGATCGCGCCCCAGTTCGTCGCCCGTCACTGTTGATTCTGTAGCGCATCTCGGGGGTGGAGAAGTGATGGTACTTGGGCTGTACCTTGGGTCTTGCCTCGTGGATAGGCCTTGTTTGAGGGAGGAGTTTCTATTTACCCTGGGGCCTCTATTTGGTAAAGAAGCGAGAGAAGAACTCAATTCGAATCGTGTTACCTGTTAGCCTGGCTTAGCTACTCTCTTTAACTGGGCTGAAACATGACTTCCATTGTGGCCGTCAGGTTACGTTAGTAACAGCCTGGACTATGCACGGGATATCAACATCAGGCCTGGATCTGTCTATTATCTGCATCCGGTGTAAAACGAGAGCGCATTGTACTCGACGTGATGATATGCCTGCCGCACTTCGAAACAATCGATTTGTCTATTGCAGATGGAAATGTCGCATCCCTGCATATTTCTAGGTCACACTTCAGTTCCGACTGAACGAGAAAAGAGCCATGTGACTTGGTGGTGCAGACACAGCCCTCGACTGCTTTCATGTAAGGTTTATGTAAGATCTGGTAGTGCTTCAATAGAGAAACTTCAAGATCAAGTGGTGTTAGCATTATGAATACCTCCTACACTCAAGCGGGTCATCGTGTAGATAGGCCTGCACCCCAGATAAGGAGTTGGCATGATGTAGACGCACTTGTATGGACACTGGGTTGTTCTCTGTAAGGTATATGTAAGACTTGGGGCGTTAATGAGTGCAACTGAACTTGTGTGTAAAAGACGGATAAAAATCGATGAGTGTTCCCCAAGTTGGTTCCTCGATATGGTATCGTCCATGGCTGTTGGTTGACAATCGTGACTATAACCAAGCCAAACGAGTGGGATTGAGATGGTTGGATATTTAAGGAACCCCAGACACCTACGAGCAAGACCTTGACCGGAGAGCCACTCTGGGATATAAATGAGGATCTGAACTGCTGTTTAGAGGCCAAGATGAAGGGCTGCTTCATGAGCTGCTCGCATAAAGTGCATATTTAGATCCTCGAAGCAAAGATGAGTCAGCTGACTCGAGGTAAAGGGATAGAGTGTGTATGGAAGTTTAATCGCGATATAACGCACCCCACACTCATGAGTTTATTAGTGAGTGAAGATTGCCCCAGGCGTCCACTACAAAACGCGTGGAGTAGAGTGGGTGACGTGGAGTGCAGCCAAAGCCCAGTTCTTATCGACATTGGCGAGATTTCCATGGACGGAGCTTGACCGTGGACATGCAGATTGCAGCCGTTGGAATTTTGACTTCAAGCCCGTGATATGAGTTGCCAGCCCCTGAGCCGATGGGAACAGACACTGACTAGAGTCAATTGACTGATGATCATGGAATTTAGGGTCCTTTTTTTTTTTTTGGCGCAACCAGTTGAATCGTTAAGGTACATACTGTTTGATGCGATAAGACGCGGTATATCCCCTGAGCCGTCCAGGTTATCCCCCCTGGGATATGGACATTTTTTGCCCGTCCTCCCGTGCATACTATTTTCCAGCAGCCGTGTCTCCTGGAGTTGTCGACTTGTCCTGTCCTTGATCCATCCATCCCGTCCCATCCTTTCTTCTTTTTTCATCATCCACCAGTTGTTGCGCCGTACTTATCTCACCCTTCAGTCGATCCTTTAACCGCGTCTCCCGCCCAGTATTGTCGCTTGCTGCCTTGTCCGCTGTCGCCTGACCTGCTCAGCAATCAATTATTTGTCACTTGTCACTTGGTGCATCTCTTGTCCACTTGAGGTCCTGTCTCAACTGTCGCCCAGTGGTCATCTGCCTCGCCAACCCCGGCCTGCAACTCCAGCTTTCTGCTTCCCTAGCCAGCCTAGATCTTACAGCGCCTGTCCCAAGAGTCCACCATCGTCAATCGCAGTCCAGCGCTTTTTTCCGCTCCGGCTCGTGTGATCGCGTCGCATCCCGCGCCCTCCTCGTACCGCGGCACGCCCACAGAGGTCACTCACAAGTACTTGGCCGGTGACGCACGCTGAAGGGACCACCAGGCACCAACCAGGGGCCCCAACAACGCATATCGGACCCCGTCTGTCCATCTCAACTGACTCTAGTGGCTGTCTACGGCTCAAGGCCTTGCAACTTTTGAAGGCCTCGATTGAACAAGTTTGAACCCCCGAACGACAAGACCCTGATTCGGAACGGGACTGCTTCACCACCCCCGGTCACCCGACCCCATCTTTTCTCCTTCCTCTCCGTTCTCCGCCCGTCTTGGAGGTGCCGATGACCTCGCGCCCTCTCGGTCTTTCCCCTCCTAGTTCCGTACCCTTCATCTTCAATCATTGTGCAGACGGGCGCTGCTGCTTAACAGCCCCATCCTCCCAAGATTCCTCCCCAAAAGTCTACCCGTCTTCCCTCCAACATCCCCTTGCGGACCCTGCCCTCTCGCTCTGATAGCCATCACGACCCGGATTCACAGGCGACGTCATTGCTCTCCCTAAACGATAACCACGATCGCGACCACGACGACTACGATCGCCCCGGCGTCGCCCACGACTATCGCCGCCGTTCCTACTCCGGTTCCGAGTCGTCCTGGACCGACACCGGTGATATCGGCGAGCAGCTCGCCGACGATAACGACCCCGTCCGCCTCCAGCTCTCCACTGAGATAGAGGACGAGCTGCTGGCCGGCGTCCAACGTCGACACCCCAAGAACCATCAGCAGAAGCGGGTTCGCATCCAGGATTCTCACCATCACCATTCTCACTCACGTGCTACGCTCATCGATAAAGAGGCCATCGAGGTCCCCAATTTCACTCCTCGAGGTCCCAGTCGCGGCGAACGCTTGGTCGGCGCCATCATGTCGGGACGATCAGGCTCCATCCACGGCCTCACGGGCAAGGCCCTGCTGTAAGAACATTCACTCTCACATTCCGCAATCTCGTGCTGATTATCTATCTAGGTACTTTACCAGTATCTTTGTATCATTAGGCGTTTTCCTTTTCGGTTACGATCAGGGTGTCATGTCTGGAATCATCACGTACGTCTCAACATCTTTATCGTGTCTCTGCTCGACTAACCGTTTCCGCAGTGGCCCCTTCTTTCTGGACTACTTTGGCCACCCTTCCAAAGCCTATGTTGGAACAATGGTTGCTATTCTCGAGATTGGTGCCTTCATCTCTTCTTTGATGGTTGGCCGTGTTGGAGACATCATCGGACGACGACGTACTATCCTCTACGGATCGTGCATCTTCTTGGTCGGCGGTGCTCTCCAGACTTTGGCGACTTCTATGCCAATCATGATGGCTGGACGTCTCATTGCTGGTTTCGGCGTTGGTATGCTCTCGACCATCGTGCCTGTCTACCAATCCGAGATCTCTCCTCCTCATAACCGAGGAAAGCTTGCCTGTATTGAATTTACTGGAAACATCGTTGGTTATACGACATCTGTTTGGGTTGACTATGGCTGCAGTTTCATTGACAGTGATCTGTCATGGCGTATCCCTCTGATGATGCAGTGCGTGATGGGTGCTCTCCTTGGCCTTGGCAGCCTTGTCATCGTCGAGTCACCCCGGTTAGTCAATTGCTCCCTTACGGGTTGATAGACTCAGCTCGCTAACTTGCGCAGATGGCTTCTGGACAATGACCACGACGAGGAAGGCATGGTTGTTATTGCAAACCTGTACGGCGGCGGCGACATTCACGACCCCAAGGCTCGCGACGAGTACCGCGAGATTAAAATGGATGTGCTGCTACAGCGTCAAGAGGGCGAGCGATCCTACGCCGAGATGTTCCGCCGATACAAGACTCGTGTGTTCATTGCCATGTCCGCACAAGGCTTGGCCCAATTGAACGGCATCAACGTTATCTCATATTACGCGCCTTATGTGTTCGAGTCCGCTGGCTGGGTCGGACAGGATGCCATCCTTATGACTGGTTTCAACGGTCTCACCTACTTGATGTCCACGATTCCGCCGTGGTATTTGGTCGATCGATGGGGGCGGCGCAAGATTTTGCTCTCAGGCGCGACAGTCATGGCCATTTCGCTCTCCCTCATCTCATACTTCCTTTTCCTCGACATCAAGTGGACGCCGCGACTGGTTGTTTTGTTCGTCATGATTTACAATGCGGCGTTCGGATACTCTTGGGGGCCTATCCCCTGGCTGTACCCGCCCGAGATTCTGCCCCTCAGCATTCGGTCCAAGGGTGCCAGTCTGTCGACCGCTACCAATTGGGCTGCCAACTGGCTGGTAGGCGAGATGACGCCTATCCTTCAGGAATGGATCAAGTGGCGCATGTACCTTGTTCATGCCTTCTTTTGCGTTGCTAGTGTGGTGATTGGTAAGTTTTGGTCTACGTTCCGTCTGATGTCTGTAGCACTAACGCGCCTCAGTCTATTTCATCTACCCCGAGACCTGCGGCGTCCGTCTTGAAGATATGGATTCACTATTTGGAGACGCTAGCACCGTCGTAGGCACACCCTCTATACACGGCGGAGAGAGCGGTTCGTTGATGAGGGGTGGCTCTCCAGTGGGGTCTGCTCGTGGCCTTATCGGACCCTCATCTGCTATTCCCGGGCTTTCGCTCGACCCGCCGACTATCGACGACGACAACAAGTCTCAGATCCAGAACAGCGACGGCGATGAGCGGAGCATTGGTGGATGGCTATCTAGGGTTGTTGGTCGGAACAGGTCCAATAGCGGTAGCAGTGCCCAAGGCCGCTACGCACCGCTCGGACAGCAAGAGGAGGCCCGGCGCGACGACCGCTGAAGGAGCCGGTTTTAGAATGGCGTCAATAGACAAGTTTTGCATATAGATGGCGCGTGAGGCATCAAATGCGTTGTCATTGGGATATAGAGAACGTATTCATGCCTAAGACAAGATAGCGGAGCCGAGTGGCTGGGTCAAGACCCGTAGGCCAGCTTAGAGACAATGATGGGGAAGGCATTCGACGAATAGACAATGACGGATAAGTTTTGAATGTATCACAACATTTTCTTAATATCCATGGATGGTTGGATGGACGCATTCTTAGATTTTGTTCGGCCAGGATGATATAGACGGTCGACATCCAATATGAGTTGTATATCACACATAATGAGAGTTTTGGCCGAGCACAAACAAGGCAGTATTTACTTGGCACAGATACTTGACTCAAGGCACTGAATCCGTCTGAATGAGCACTCTCAACATGTGTAAATAATCACAAAGTTGAGGCAATCATGGGTCAACATTTGTAGAGGTGGTTGTAAGTGGCCAATTTGATTATCGAAAATCCAAAGTGGTCCGTGCATGTCAAAGGTTCTCCAACCTAACACTACCGACCTCGATATAATGTAAAACACCACCAACCATTCAGCAATAGGCTCCCAGTCATGGCTAGCAAGACCGAAATCGTGCACGCATACAGGAAAATGTACCGCACCCTGCTGCGGGCGGTGCAATACTCAATCCCTAACCGCTTCGTGGCCCGCGACCAGCTGCGGAGTGCTTTCCGCGAGCCCGGCGCGACGTTTGACGAGAAGAGTGTCAAGCGGACCATCTGGTTCCTCGAGGCGGCGGCCAAGGAGAAGGGCCTGGAGCATCGGCTTGTGAAGAATCTGCTCACGGTGCAGCACGTGAGGGGCTACCATCCTCACGGGTGGCTTCACAATCTGAGGGAGCAAGAGTGAGTCTTTTGATCTGTCAAGGGGACGGGAAGAGAGAGGAACTGACGCTGGTGGTAGTACTCCCATGCAGAAGCAGGCGAGGACGGCGTATCATCATTATGATATGACGATTGCTATGCTCAACAAGACGATGGGCTTGTGTCTGCGCTGAGCCCTCATCTGGATCACAAGGACAGCATACGCCGGCCACTAAGAATGAGAGCTTTGAGCTTAGAACTCAATGCGCAGACATGGGCCCTGAGCCGGCCGTTTCGGCAATGCCCACGAAAAGAGACAAAAGGCGCCTTTCAACATGACGGCAAAGGTGAAAGGTCGTGTATATTATCTGTACAGCATCTTGGCAGGAGTTTAAGGGGTATATGAAGGCTTGGTATAGACGCATCTTTAGACTAACTGATGCTTGGGATTGAATTTGGACACAATCTGAGTCGGGAATTGCCCGCCGCTCCCAAAAGGCAGGGTTGCGTCTCGATAATACATATAATACAACAAAAGCAAAAGATAATCCCTTGCAAGGCTAACCGAAGCCTCAAACGCCTAATGAATGCCAATGCTGCTCCCGCTTCACACACTTGTCCACTCAGATATCACGCTTCCTGGGTCTCATGTTGGCGTTGGGTAGGAAGCTCTATTCCTCGCCCGGCACATCCATCTCGACACCGAGCTCCTCGGAAAAGACCTGATTGAGGCTGCTGCCGTCTCTAGCGTAGATCCAGTCGCCCACACCAGTTCCCTCCTTCTCGCCTTGGCTCTCGCCGAGAAGGCACCAGTCGAAGCGCTTGGGACCAGAAATCGGAGACGATAGCCAGATCTGCTTGTTGGGAGGTTGCTTGTTGATTACATACGTGCCCTTTTCTGGCCAGCTGATGGTGAGCACGCCAGCCTATGGGATGAAGCTGTCAGTCGATGGCTGCGCATCAAGTAAGAACAGAAGTGACAAGAGCGGTACGAACCGAGAACTCAACGTCGATATCACCTCTCTCATCTGAAAGCTCCTCAAACCTGTTGACAACGTTGTCAAGGTATTCATCGGAAATCTCGTGGTACTCGCCCTCGGTCAGCTCCGCTACGGCATAACTCGTGGGGACCTCCTCGGACTCGTTCAAGGGCTTGGCGGGATGCTCTGTGTCGGGCATGATGCCTCGCGTGCGTGCCGGAGAGGTAGAAAAGTAGCTTCGCAGAACACCTACGCGGACGGGAAGACGGACATGCGAGGCGACGGACGCAATGCGAAAGCTCGAGCGGCAGAGAGGCGCAGAGGAGCGGACGGCACGTGAAGCCAGACGGGAGGCTTGCGATGCTACTTGGCGGGACATTTTATCGGGTTGGCAAAGAAATTTGAAGACAGCTACTTTGGTATTGGATTGAATGATTAAGAAAGGATCGTTAATCGAGATTATATCTGTATCCGTTGCGTCGTCGATTGTCAATCGTTGTAAGTCGGTAGACGAGAGGTCGTGATGATGCAGGTGAAGGAGCTCCCCACGGCGTTTGGTTTAAGCTCTAGAAGCAACTGACCAATAACACGGCGGACTTTAAGCCCAGTACGTACCTCCCCGGCCATCGGCATTGAGAGACGCCGGGCTCATCCACGTCCAGGGCAGGCCCCACCATCAATCGCCCAAGCCTCACATCTACACGGCTTCAGGACGCGCCAACTGTTGTAAGAAGGGGCATGACGAACCTCATTCCTTGACCATGATTAATGCTTTTCTGGTCTTTAACGGCCAAGGCCAGCCTCGCCTGACCAAGTTCTACACACAGCTGGTGCGCCAAATATTCCAAACTCACTCCTCCATTCCGTAACTCACCACGTTCGCATCACTTAGGAAACGAGCATCCAGCAGCGCCTTATCTCCGAGATCTTCACTCTCGTATCGAACCGACCGGCTGGCTCTTGCAACTTCCTTCCCCTCCCGCCGCTGCTCGCTGCCTCTGGAACCTCGCACACCTCATCAGAAGAGCAGAACGATGTCCCCACGCTGGTTACGTACCGCAGCTACGCGACGCTCTTCTTCATCGTCATCTCGACTTCGACCGAGTCACCGCTCGCGCTTATCGACCTGATCCAGGTCTACGTCGAGGCCCTCGACAAACTCTTCGAGAACGTCTGCGAGCTGGACCTAATCTTCAACTTCGAGACGCTACATGCCACACTATCGGAAATGATCATAGGAGGCGTCGTCATCGAGACAAACTTGGATCGCATCGTCGCGGGAGTCAAGGCGCAGGGAACGGTCGCAAAACGTCCGGTCAACGAGGGCAGGGGACCCTCCGGCTTAGGGGCTGGGCTCGGCATGGGCGCTAACTTTGCCTGGACGGGTCGATGATTATCATGACAATTGAATGAGAAGGACTAAGACATGACAGAGCGGAGTGCAGGATAGACCTCTTGAGTAAGATATCCATACATGTTTGCCACCACAAGGCTAACGCCAGACTCCAAAGATCAATAATATACACATATAACGTCCTATTTCGACTCTGGCTCGTCCTTTGGAGGAGGTGGAGGCGGCGCATCCGGTGATCGTTCGAATCTCTTCTCAGGCTCCATGACACCGAAAAGGTATTGCGTCTTTTTTCGAATCTATAGAAGTGTCAGTTTAGCGCGGTATGTGTAAGTTTGTTCCAGTCACGAACCTCTTCTGAAGGCTTGTACTTCTGACCCCACCACTCAAACTCGGAAAAGAACAAGATCCAAACCATGGCAGCTAGAGAACCGAGTTAGCGAGTGTTCTAGACAAATGATGATTACTCAGTGCCTTACCGATGAGGGTCAACAGTTGAGCAGTCTTGACGGCCTTTTGCCACCCAGGCGCCCGACTAGCGAGAGTGATGCGCCGCTTATACTTCTTCTCGAAGCGAAGCTGTTGCTGGTGGGTGAGCTGCTTGAAGTTGGGCGGCCACACCTTTCGCGCCCTGTACGGGTTGGTTGCTACCGTCAAAGGAGCCCCCTTGAGAAGAGACTCCCTTGAAGAGGCGGCCATGCGTCGGAATAGTGTCGGAAACATGATGATTGAGTTGCTTGCGGTGCTGGCGACTCAATGGCACAAGCAAGTTCGAGAGATGGTGTTGACGCTTTGAGATGCCGAAAGTGACGAAATATTGGTGCGCCACAGCACCGCCACACCCACCACTGCCTTAGCCACTGCCTTAGCCACTTCCCGTTGCTTCTGCCCCGCGATTTTCACCCCTCCTTCTGCGACTGAGGCCCGATTTCGTTCCCTTACAAACCGTGACTCAAAAAATTCTAAGCGGAATTCTGAGGTGTGTAAAACATCTTTACTGTCCTTTTTCTGACTGGGATAAAAGAAGACTGATGAGAAGGGCCTCGATACTTTAGGTCTTGTCGGCTGTTATAGCAATTTCCGACCATGGCTTCGACAAACGCCGTTCCCAAGGCCATGGAGTCTCTGACCATCTCCAAGACCAAGGAACTCAAAGGTGCAGGTCCAATTACTTACAAGATTACGAAATGATTATTCTAACTATAAGCAGACCGAAAAGCGAGACTCCTTGATCGCCATCGAGAAGAAATACCAGGAACAATGGCAGCAAGACCGCGTCTTCCAGTCCGACGCTCCCACGACCGACGAGATCCCCCTCCACTCCATTTCGGCCGCCGAGCTTCGTGAGCAGCGACCCAAGTTCTTTGGATGCATGGCATATCCCTATATGAACGGTACTCTGCATGCCGGTCATTCGTTCTCCGTCAGCAAGGTCGAGTTCGCCGCTGGTGTTGCTCGCATGCAGGGCAAACGTGCGCTCTTCCCCATGGGATTCCACTGCACTGGTATGCCCATCAAGGCCTGCGCCGACAAGCTCGTCAACGAGATCAAGATGTTCGGCCGAGACTTTCAGGGTTACAAGGAGGACGAGGAGTCTGTTGTGGAGGATAAGGCCCCCGCTGCTAAGCAGGCCAGGGAGGATGTGACCAAGTTCACTGCGAAGAAGGGCAAGGCCGCGGCCAAGACTGTCAAGATGAAGTACCAGTTCCAAATCATGCAGGCGATTGGTATCCCCACCGAAGAAATTCACCTGTTTGCCGACCCTCAGTACTGGCTCGAGTTCTTCCCTCCCCTGGCTATCCGGGACCTGACCAACTTTGGTTGCCGTATCGACTGGCGCCGATCCTTCGTCACCACCGATGCCAACCCTTACTACGATGCCTTCGTCCGATGGCAGATGAACCGTCTGAAGGAGCTCAACAAGATCAAGTTCGGCAAGCGATACACTATCTACTCGATCAAGGATGGCCAGCCCTGCATGGACCACGACCGAGCTGAGGGTGAGGCGGTTGGTCCTCAGGAGTACACTGCTATTAAGTTGAAGGTTCAGGAGTGGGCTCCCAAGGCCGCCGAGGCCCTCAAGGGCAAGCTCCCCGAGGGCTCCAACGTCTTCCTGGTCCCCGCGACTCTACGTCCCGAGACCATGTACGGCCAGAACTGCTGTTTTGTTGGCCCCAAGATCACCTACGGTGTCTTCAAGGTGAACGAGACCGACTACTATGTGGTGACTGACCGTGCTGCGCGCAACATGGCCTACCAGGGTGTCTTTGCCACCGAGGGTGTTATCGAGAAGGCCGCTGAGGTTGTTGGCTCTGATATGGTGGGCACTGTGATCGACGCTGCCTTCTCTCTGCACAAGGAAGGTGTCCGTGTCCTGCCCATGGAATCTGTCCTCCCCACGAAGGGTACTGGTGTTGTGACCTGTGTGCCTTCGGACAGCCCTGATGATTACGCTACGATCACCGACCTGGCCAAGAAGGCTGACTACTACGGTATCAAGAAGGAATGGGCCGAGCTGGAGATCATCCCGCTCATTCAGACCCCCTCTTACGGCGACGTCTGCGCTCGTTTCCTGGTCGAAAAGCTCAAGATTGCGTCTCCCAAAGATGTCAAGCAGCTGGCGGAGGCCAAAGAGCTGGCTTACAAGGAGGGTTACTACCAGGGTGTCATGAAGGTTGGCGACTTCAAGGGTGAGAAGGTCGAGGTTGCCAAGCCCAAGGTCCGACAGCAGATGCTCGATGCCAACCTCGCTTTCGCCTACTCGGAACCTGAGCGAAAGGTTGTCAGCCGATCCGGCGACGACTGCATTGTGTCTCTTATGGACCAGTGGTACCTGGATTACGGCGAGGAGTCATGGAAGCAGACTGCCCTCAAGTGGGTTGAGAACGCCGACGGCAAGGGCATGGACACGTACATCACCGAGACTAAGAACAGTTTCGAGGGTGTCCTGAACTGGCTGAACCAATGGGCCTGCGCCCGAACCTACGGCCTGGGCTCCAAGCTGCCCTGGGATCCTCAGTTCCTGGTGGAGAGTCTGAGTGACTCGACCATCTACATGGCCTACTACACCATCGCACACTACCTGCACAAGGATCTCTTTGGCCGAACAAAGGGTGTCGGGAACATTGGCCCCGAGCAGATGACCGACGAGGTCTGGGACTACGTGTTCTGCCGCCGCGAACTCAGCGATGAGATCCTCAACAGCAGCAACATCCCCAAGGGCACTTTGGAGAGCATGCGCCGCGAGTTTGAGTACTTTTACCCCCTCGACGTGCGAGCCTCTGGAAAGGACCTTATCCCCAACCATCTGACCTTTTTCCTCTACGTCCACCTGGCCATCTTCCCCCCTGAGTACTGGCCGCGAAGTGTGCGTGCCAACGGCCACCTGACGCTGAACGGCGAGAAGATGAGCAAGAGCACGGGCAACTTTATGACTCTGCGCGACTTGACTCTCAAGTACGGTGCTGACGCTTCCCGAATTGCCCTTGCCGATGCCGGTGATGGTGTGAATGACGCCAACTTTGAGGAGGACGTTGCCGACAACAACATTCTGCGGCTGTTCAACCTGAAGGAATGGTGCGAGGAGATGGTTCGAGACCAGGGTGAGCTCCGAAGCGGAGAGGCCAACTCGTTCCAGGATGCCCTCTTTGGCAACGACTTGAACGCCATCTCTAAGGAGGCCACCGAGCAGTACGCCAACACCAACTACAAGCTGGCCCTAAAGGCTGGCCTGTATGAGCTGACGAGTGCTCGTGACTTTTACCGCGAGGCGTGCGCGGCTGCCAACATCAAGATGCACAAGGACCTCGTCCTTCGGTATATTGAGCTGCAGGCTCTGCTGTTGGCTGTCGTGGCTCCTCACTGGTCTGAGTATATCTGGCTCGAGGTGCTGAAGAAGGAGGGCACTATTCACAATGCGCGGTTCCCCGAGGTTGGCGCTGTGGATGCGGCACTGTCGGCAAAGCGTGACTACGTGCGAAACACGGCATCCAACGTGAACTCGGCCGAGGGTCTACAGCTGAAGAAGAAGGCCAAGGGCAAAGAGACGTCGTTTGACCCCAAGAAGCCCAAGAAGCTGACGATTTTCATGACGGACAAGTTCCCGGCGTGGCAGGCCAAGTACATTGATCTGCTCAAGGAGATGTGGGACCCTTCGACTGCGTCGGTCAACGACAAGGAGCTCAACGGCAAGATTGGCAAGATGGGCGAGATGAAGAAGGCAATGCCGTTTGTGCAGAGCCTCAAGAGGCGGCTGCAGGCTGGCGAGGAGGCGAGCGCGGTGCTGGAGCAGAAGCTCTCGTTTGACGAGAAGGAGACGCTGGTGCAGATGGTGCCGGGCCTCAAGCGAACGGGCGGGCTGGTTGCATGCGAGGTGCTGGCGGTGGAGGAGGGCGGCAAGAAGGGAGTGAACCTGGAGGACGGAAAGGAGGTGGACATCTCTGTGCCTGCAGCTGAGAATGCCGTTCCTGGCGCGCCAACCTTTTACTTTGCCAACGTGGAGGCATGAGATGGAGTACATACTGTACCGGTAGTAGTGCAGCGCGGCAGAGGTGCCTCTCCCCGTTAGAATGTTGGACGTGCATGCATCCATGGATGTTGGGTGCTCGTGTGTATGTGTGTGAGTGGATCAAGATCTAAAAAAAAAAAGACAAATAAAAGCACAAGTGCCGATCATGCGGCGTTAGACAAGGCTTGGCTTTTGCTTGTTCGTTGTGGTGGTGGTGGTGGTGCTGCGGTGATGTGTAGTTAGAATGCAGAACAACGAACAACCCTGCCAGGGCGGAAGACGGATGATGGCAGTGCACATGTACATAGATACATGATTCATGACGGAATCAAGGAGAAATTAGATGGCTATGATGTGGTCCGATGCAACTCCCTGGTTAGCCAGGAGGTTAGTTTGGGATTCAACTACGTACATGCGATATCAAGGAGGTTGAGACGGGATCCTGTAACAGGCCCCAGCGAGGGAGCCCCAGGGCGTACCAAGGCAGCAGGGCCCTGAGGGCCAGATACAGGGCAATAAAAAAGGGGACTGTAGCACTACCGGGTCTTGTTTACATTGAGTGGGTACTATGGAAAGGGCAAAGATTGCGCGTAAAGGTCCTGTTTGATTTTGCCTGGAACCGCTCGCCCGTGCTTGGAGCAAGGGTGATGCTTCTGGAGCGGTGGCTGGCTGGGCTGGCACGGCTGGAAGAAGACGATCCTCCTGATAATACCGGTACCTCTAATCCATGGCCCCTACTGTAGGGGAGAGCACGGGAGCTTGTTTCTGTTAGTTGTGGGTTTTCTTTTTTGTTGACCCAGTAGCTTGCGATATTCCCGAGAGGCTTGCGCGTCGGAACCCACCAAAAAGAATGGATACCTTATCCATTCCCCCAGTTGCCCCCATTGCCCCCAGTGGATGGTGCAACCGCTGCTTGCGCGCTGTATGTACTGCCGGGTGAATTGAGTGGCCCAGTTCTTTTTTTCTTCTTCCTTGCTGCATAGCGGTCCATAGTAATTT
>JAJODA010000836.1:0-23896 GCA_021730345.1 Fusarium cicatricum | reverse complement strand
GTGGTGGTGGTGGTGTTGTTGCTGCGGAGAACGGGATCGTCACCTTTGGACGGGGGACTCAAGGCGACGTCATCACCGCTCCACATCGTCAGAGTCGCGACCAAGCCCGAAAAACGGGCTAACGCTAAGCTTATGTGTATCTATACTTTTATCTAGGTTCGCTGAGAGGATGACTAAAAGTACATGTACCACATCCTCACCATGTCTCAGGTCTACGTCGTCCATCTGGTCTTCGATTCAGCCGCCAAGGACCCGACCCTCGTTGTGCATCCTCCGGGAGTGGCCTCCCTTCAGTTGTCTGGCCATCCCAGATGCGGCTGGCAGCCACCAAGCTTCGGTCAGTTCCAGCGCTAGTGGGTGTCTAAGATGAGAGATGACGAAATTGAAGCAAAATATTGGGGTCCTTTGTGAGCTTGAGGGGGGGTACCACGGACCACGGACTCACAGGCTCAGCCGCTTCCCGGCAGTCTCCAGCGCCGAAAGAAGGGTTGCTACGCCCGGACACGGCGGGGCATCGCGTGTTTGGGCGGTTGGTGTTGAGCTCCATCATGTCCGGGAAACAGGGTCCTCCAACAATGATGATCACAACGCTCAAAGAGGGAAGGCCTGTTCTGGTGAGGCTAAGCTGAGCTGATGCATTATTTATGCTCAGATGGAGTTTCATAATGTATTGGCGACGCGGGTGTGCATATCGTCAAACCATGCACTTGCATAGGGAGTATATCACGACTATCTCATGTTCAAAAAAAGTTGACTCAGCTAAAACTGATACTGGTCCTAATAATATCCAATTCCAAACCTTGAATACGACAATGCCGGGTTGTGTGCATCCTAGACTACAGTCATCCGACGAATCCGGTGCAGTTAAGTCGCGACTATTCCGCGTATTCGTATTTCTACTTCAACATACTCCAAAGGAATATAATGTCTTTACAGCAGTAACGCATTGTTATTTTTCATTATTATTCTCATTTCAGGACATCTTTGCTATCGATGGCAGTTCACATGTGGTTTGCTCTTCGTTATTCGCAGGTTAAATTAGAACTATATTTCCGAACATCTTTCAGTATAACATAATATAGGTAATACGTAGAGCAGTTAGTAACGTCGAAAATAAATAAACGAAATATATAATCGCTATATCTATTGAGTCAAAGTAATATTTGGCTTCCCATTGATATCATTTTCCTACCTATCTTTTCGTCTTTCTATTCATTACTGATAACCTGTTATCATGCTCTATCAGGCAAAGCGCCCCCTCGTCGACCCGCACTAAACTTCGTTTGTGAACGCGCTCCCCTGTCAAGCCCCTGCAGACTCCTCTCAACGCGTAGTGTTGGATACTCTCACCTTCATCTTGAATCTTAACGACAACACAATAACCGTCACATGAACAAACTCGGTTTGCGCGCATCACAATACCATCGCATGAAAGGTACGGGTATTTTTTTCGTAAGGGGCTGCAGTGAAAGGGCCCGCCTCATTCGCGTCTTGACCGCGCTTCTCATCCTTTGAAAACCTGCAGCCTTTAGTGTTGCCACACGCGTTTTCCAGGCCCCAACCGGACAGACGTTGTCCTTCTTTCAACCTCCAACTCTCGGCTGACGACGCAAACTTACAATCTGCGTCGCCCCTTCCCCGCGCTTCCTGTCCTAGGACCAGAGTACCCTCTCTGCAGAATGGTGGTTGCAGCTGCGTGTGAAGGAGAGGGGCAATCCTAGAAAACCTTGACAAAGGTTCATGCTGGCCGCAGCCATGGCGCCTGACCACATCGACTTGACTCTTGAGTCGAGCGACTCTGAAAGTCTTCACTCTACACATCGCTTCCCTAGTAACTCAGTACGATCACCGCCGTCTAATATTCGCAACAACACCACCTTTGCTCGGTTTGATCTTGATCCTCTCGCCGGCCGCCCACTCCCGGGAAACGCCCTTAACGGGCCCAGGAGCAAGCCCATCAGCCCGCCTCCCCTGAGACGGCCTGCGGCGGGCAACCCCAGCCAAGGCAGCAATCCTACATCTGAGCCAGCACGTTCAATCACCCCAACAATCAGGGTAGGACCAAAGGCGACGCCGGCAGATGTTGTATTTGACCATGCCCCAGACATGGCAAGGCTGTCTGGAGTGGGCGCCCCCAACTTGGGGCCTCGGCAGGCCACGCCGCCATTCGAACATCGTCCCCCCAAACAAAATCAGCACGTCAACGGCACGACTCCCAACTATCAAACCCCTCGGAAGCCGGAATGGGACGTTCATCGTATCGCCCAGAAGTTGACCGCATTCCGGCAAGATATCAAAGATGGTCATGCGCGGATGACGTCCTACATCATTGAATCTACAAAGGCTACAGAGCGCCGTGTTCTCGCCGGCAAGGATTTGTTTGCCGGCCTTAGTAGCAAACCTGTGCCGGCCCAGAAGGGTGAAACCATGAGAATTAAATTCAAAGTAATCAGCACCCCACGCTCCGAGACAATTGAGGCTAACGCTGGTCAACAGGAACACACCAAGCTTAAGAACTATAGGCGTGAAGATCATTATGGAATCTTACGCATTCAGAGCAATGAAGAACGTGTCCCCCGGTATCGCTTCCATCATGTGGAAATCAAAAAGAACGTCCTCACGCCAAACACCATGCTTACCTTTGTCCCCCACTTGAGGGATCTTGAGAGCTCTGAGGAGTCAAAGTATAACCTTTGGCTGCAGGAGCTGGAGGATATCGACCGTAAATCCGGTTTCAAGCCCATGAGTCGAGAGGAAAAAGTGCGCATAACCGTTCGCTCAGAATTTGCCTCTACCGTCTCCCTCTACCTCGAGAACTGGTTAGAAAAGCTGTCACTTCCCGGCTGCAACAAGTCCACCCTCATTCGTTACATGGCCAGCCGGGAACCCGACGATGCCATTACCCCCCGACAAAAGTCCGACATCCTCAATTCGCATCGCCCAGCCGAGTCTAGTACGCCCCCTGAAGCCAACAGGGCCGCCGAGATGTTCACGGAAGCTTTCCATCGCGTTTTCCACGAGGGACAGTTTCCGACAAAACAGATTGAGCTGCGTGATATTCTCTTACTCGACGAGGCCGTTGATAGTATCATGGACTCGAAGCCGACCGCAACCGCAAAGGATGGCTCCAGCTCTCAAAATGAGAACGAATACGAGGCGGCCGAATATAACCTGGGAACTTATTGTATCCTTGGCTGTCTTATCTGTTTCAGTCATTCTTGTGAGCATGGGGAGTACGATGCTCAGAACTGCAAGCGCACCATTTCGATTCTTCCCCGCCTCTCGGATACTCTGAAGCGACGGAGGCGTATCGTTTCCGACACGTCAACCCTTACCAACGGCCACGCATCTTCGGGTCCTTGTAAACGGAAATGCTACCACACGCCAACCCAATCCGCTGCCAACTTGGAGCAGCGGCCTTGGACTCACGAGGAACGCGTCGTCTTACGATCTACGTTTACGACAGCTGATGGCAGTCGCATCAAGAGAGATCCCATGTGCTTTGTGGCCCAACTCCTTGAACGCGACTGTTGCGACGTTTTCAACGAGTACGAACGACTGAGCGTCGCTCTCCCCCCACCTGAACCCGTAAGCAGAGCATTAATGAGGACTGTTTCATGGTATGATCGCTTTAAAAAGGCGCTCATAAGTGACTGGGAAAGTCATACCAATACTCACGAGCATCAGCGGCGCGAACTGTCGGAACCCTGCAACCATGAAGGGCCCTGCACTCTGGAAAGTTGCATCTGCGTGAAGAATGGGCTTCTCTGTGAGAAGTTCTGTGGTTGCACGGTTGAAAGCTGCGCGTACAAGTTCACGGGTTGTGCTTGTCATTCTCAAGGCAAAACCTGTCTCACCAAGCAGAAAGATAGACCATGTATATGTGTGCAGTTGAACCGCGAATGCGACCCAGATCTTTGCGGTAGCTGCGGTGCCCTGCAGAGGGCCGATCCTGAAAATGCTGAAGACGAGGTCCTTCATGCCACTGGTTGTCAGAACTGTTCCTTGCAGCGTGGCCTTCCCAAAGGCCTTGCCTTGGGTCAGAGTCAGCTTGAGGGGGTTGGATATGGGCTTTTTACTGCCGAGCCCATCGCCCAGGATGACTTTATTATCGAGTATGTCGGAGAACTCATTACTCACGACGAAGGAGTGCGAAGGGAGGCTAGACGAGGTGATGTTTTTGACGAAGAGTCCAACATCTCGTACGTGTTCACGCTTCTGGAGAACGAAGGTATTTGGGTCGACGCGGCCATCTATGGCAACCTGAGCCGGTACATTAACCACGCGTCAGAGAGCGACAAACGCGGATGCAACATCACGCCCCGAATCCTCTACGTCAATGGCGAGTACCGAATCAAGTTTACTGCGATGCGGGACATCGAAGCTGGAGAGGAACTATTTTTCAATTACGGCGAGAACTTCCCCAACCTGACCAAGAAGCTCCTCGACCATAAGGTGGGAGGCAAGTCTGAGCAGGCCAAGAAGCGATCACGCCGTCCCAATCGCGCCGACCACGGTGGGGGCGTGGCCAGGAAAGCTCCCAAAGCGGACAAGAAGAAGCCTGGAAAGGGCAAGAAGGCTGCCCATCCAGCTTTTGAGGACGAGGACCTGACCATGGCCGATCCATTCGGTTTCTCATCAAAGCCATTGCGTAAGCGCAAGCGGGGAGTACACGACGATTCCGAGGAGGAAGAATACCACCCAACGGGAACAGATGCGACAGGGTCTCGCGCAGAGAGCCCGTCAACAGCCGACTCGGACTTTGCTTCAACCAAGGGACCGGCTAGACTCCGGAAGCGATCACGGCCGCAACCTAGATCGACAGCATCTGAGCAGGCAGGCAAGCCTCGAGGAGAGCCCAAGACACGGGGAAAACGGGGTGGAGCCAGACCTGGCAGTGGGAGACCTAGAAAGTATCCTCGCACCGCCCCTAAGCCCGCTCCAGCCCCAACCCCTGAGCAACCAGCCGCCGCTACTCCGGAGGAGCCTCATGTGGTACCCGAGCTGACACAACCAGTGGTAACAGCACTGGGGTTGCAGAAGCCACAGGCCATGGATATGGATGACAGCCTAGAGGACATCGAATACCACAGTGAGTATGTGAAAGATTCCATGCTGCACAGTCAACTAGACGACGACGAGGATGACGAGGATGAGGACCAGGATGTGGTGATTCGCGGGCAACGGCATGGGAAGAGGAACCGGCGACTTCCAGCAAAACTGCGTGATGATGAGGCATGGGCGAGCGCGAGTCAATGAAGCAAGGAAACGTTAGCATAGCTCTTTCTTTTGGTGATGAACGCGTGTTTTGTTGTAAGATATACCGTTAACCTAGTATGCTGCATGTGGTTTGGGGACAGTAAAAGGGTTGGAGACGCTGGGTATAGATCGGGAGAAAGTCATGGGAGTATATCAGTTGAGTTGTTTTGCGATTGGTGATGTAGCTATGGTTAGTACATTTTTTTGACCTTTTGGTTCGTCATTCAGTTACTAGTACATAATTGGTCTAGATAATCACCCTAGCTGTGGGTTGGCTTAGTTGCGAGTTGGCCATCATGAGGATTGTCTGATATCATGTTTATGACACATCGAGGAATGTTTCCACTTTCCAGGGAATCTTCATAAAATGGTCGACTTATGCAGCAGGACACAAGCCACAACTGAGAACATTGTGCATACCCCACCGCGGCCCGCCCTCTCCAGCCACAAACGATGACGTTGTCGATTCGAAAGCGACGGAAGCAGCTGCGCACGAGAGCTTGCCAGGCTTGCTTGCGTGCCAGGCTTGCCAGGCCCTGCCAAGTTCAATTGACCACCTTTTCCTCTCCCTTCTCCTACAAAAACACGTACCTTGCAACGAGAAGCTCTTCCTTCTCAAACACACACAGAATCTCTTCTCTCGTCGACTCTTGAATTCGACCTTTTCTCTCGCGTTTATACTGATCAGAAGCTTCCCTCTCAGCTTCATCGCCTGCCAATTCCTCACTGCTGAGAAGCACTTTCGTTGTTTACCCCTCCTCAGCTTCCACCGTCACCATGACGCTCTACTACACTCTTGTATGTCTTTCTTTCTCGCGGAGCTTCTCGATGGCTAGGAGTCTTCTGCGCGGTTCTTGAAAGGCCGTGTTTCTAACAATGTCGTCCAGGTCTTTGTGCTGCTGGTCTTCGAGATGGCGCTGTTCATGCTCCTGATCGTGCCCATGCCCTTCAACGTCAAGCGCAAGCTCTTTACGTACGTCTCCCAATTCCCTTGTGTATTACGAGCAGCTGTAGGCTGACAGAAATAGCTTCATTTCCGAGAGTCCCATCGTCGCCAAAATACAGTACTGGATGAAGATTACGTTTATCTTCATCCTAATACTCTTCATTGACAGTGTCAACCGGGTCTATCGCGTCCAGATCGAGCTCATGGCTGCTTCGGAGCAGAACAAGCAGGGAGCGTAAGTTACACCGTTGCCGAGAGCTCTGTCACATGCAGCTCCGAATCACTTGCACACAATACTAACAGTGTCTTGGATACAGTGCCGCCGTTATGGGTCACGAACGCCTCGAAGTCCAAGCCCGCAAGTTCTACTCGCAGCGCAACATGTATCTCTGTGGCTTCACTCTTTTCCTGTCCCTCATCCTCAACCGCACCTACGTTATGATCCTTGAGGTGATGCGCCTTGAGGATAAGGTTCGCTCCTATGAGGGTACCAAGTCTAATGCCAAGGAGAGTGAGAAGCTCGCTGTTGCTGGCAAGCCCGGCGAGGTGGCCAGACTCAGGAAGGAGCTTGACATCAAGGAGCAGGACCTGCAGACTCTCAAGAAGCAGAGCGAGCAGCTGCACAAGAGCTACGACGAGCTCAGCGACAAGTACGCCGCTACCCAGCAGAGCGGCGAGGGTAAGAAGCTCATCTAAACAACGGCTTTTGGCAAGCCTTTGCCCTTGGAAAAATTTCTGTCTATAAACATAGTCGACACAAGGTCCAATGTCGGAACGTTTAATAGGTGGATGGCCAGAGATCAGGTCTGCACCTTTCAGGGTACACAAAAGCAAAACACAGGCCCATGTCACAATTGGGAGCGGATGTAAAACAATGGGTATAACGGTCACGGGGTCAAGCAACGGCGTTGACGTTTCGGCAAGTACCAGGCTATCAAGAATATGAGATTGAATTCGGTTTTGCATGCTTCGCCGTCGATGTCCTCACTGGACCCAAAGAATGAGTGTCCATCAAGATGCAGCAGTGTTTTTTCCCATTTGTCTTTGCGTTTCTGATGCCGTGACCCAACACCTCGACTAATTACTTAGGCCAACTGTTTATAGCTTTTTGTGAACATCTCAGTAGCCTGTGTGATACTTTTCCGGAAACAAAATACCATTCGCCATGTCCAAGACTGCTTCTTCATGCTCATCTGAAGCGTCATCTTCATCCCACGGCAAAAGGCCCATGGCACGCATGCCGTTCAGCCCCCCTGCCTCGCCGACTTCCCGCACAGCCTCCTCACCACCCACGGATACATCGCTCGGAGGAGCGCCGCCAAAGTCCGGACCCGACTCACCGAGGAGAAACGTCTTGCGCTGGTGGGCGAGATAGAGGGCGTTGGTCTGGGTCAGCGGACAGGCGGGGAGGTAGAGAATGGTGGTGGTCGGGAGGTCTGGACGGCGTCGGCGGTCGAGGGCGTAGACGGCGTCGCAGTGCCAGACGAGATAGTCGCCCGGGTCTAGTCGGGGGATGGGAAGCATGCTGTGGTGGAGCTGGAGGTGAGGATGGAGGGCGTCGTTGAGCTCCTGCGGATAGGACGGTAGGGCGCCCTGTATGATGGATGAGGGCGGTTGCTCGAGGATCCAATTTTCAGACGAGAGGAAGTCTGGGTGAGATGGCGAGGACTGGACGGGGGTGAAGAACGGGCGGAGGAGGAGATATGCGGTTGTGAGCCGTATCATGGGACAGAGGAGTAGAGTGCCTTGACCGACAGGTAGGTCACTCAGAGAGATCCAGCCCTGAAACATGCGAAACATGCTACAGGAGCCGTCGCCGTTATACAGATCACTCGTCACCTTGAGTCGAGTGCTGCTCTCCCACGGGTCCCAGTCTTCCCACTGACCGTCCCAGATGCGTCGATATGTTCCCGCCAATCCATAGCCATCGGGCTCCCAGCGTTCCACGCTGCCGCCATCAACGTAGACGCTCAAAGAGCACGTCTCGTCTTCGGGGTTTCTGATCCTCATGCGGTCGGCATAACTGACGGGAAAGTTGGGGCTGACGAGTGCTGTCGGGTCGGATGAATGCCATAGGTTCATAAGCCACTGCTGGGCAACCAGGACATTCTCATGGGCTCTGGCTTTGATTTGTGCGGGAGACCAGTATATGCCGTATAAGTGAGGGTCATGCGTGGGAAGTCGCTGGGCTCGAGGATCCTCTTGCAAGTATGCGTCTGTATCAGTTTTCCACTGCGAGGCTATGTGACGAGGAATGACACTTCGTATGACAGCAACACCACGGTCTTTGAGCTGGGCCGAGAAGATGTCCACCGCTGAAGAGTTCTTCAAGTCGTCAAACGCAATTGAAGGGAAGATGTCAGGGCCTGCAATGACAATAGTCTCGATCTCAGCCTTTAGCTTGACCAGCAGTCTCGCCCATGAAGCCGTGACTTCCGCTTCCTTTCCCGCAATCAAGTATTTCTTGATTCGCGCGAACCGGAGAGGGAGGGGTGTAGGCTCGGTCGTCTGGGCGAACATGCTACTCGAGGGCCCATGTCTACGGCCTTGAGGCGCCATGAACGTGGCTCGGGGCGGGCTTCAGTAAGAATGAGAGGAAAACACTGAATGATCTTGACAAGACACTAGAATGCGTCTCTTTGATGTGCGTGAGTTACGAGATCTCTCCGAGTGCAGGTGAGGAACAATGATCAAGTTTCAAGAATCGTATGAGCTCTGCTCGCGTCTATGGATGGAAGCTCAACATTGTGGCCGTTCTGCGGGGCTTGTGTCGCTTTTATGTCGATATCTGTCTGGCCAGGAGTAATGGACGTCCTATGTATTATCAAGCTTCCTCCAATTGTATCTGTTATCGTGACGTTCTCAACAAGTAGATTACTTGTTCTGCGGTAATTCTTCGGTCGGTTTGTTATTCTTCGGACCTTGATCGCTACCCCGGCCCGGAGAGCCGGCACGAAGCATCACAAGCATGAGGATCATCGGAACTCAGACAGCCATGATGCGCACGGGTATGCGTGTGTTGGACATCATATCAATGGTCAGCTGCCCTCGTGACAGGGCGTCCTGTGGTAAGTCGGGGCCACACGCTGGGATTGGCTTTTCCACTGCTTCGGATATCTGCATGTAGCTGAGCGCTTGTTGACGAGTCAAGGGTGGCTCATTGCAGAGCTAGGCCTTCAACCGCTTTGATCGACGAAGTACAGGTCCCGGATGGGTTTCCTTCTCAGACCCTCCAGCTTCAGCTTCAGACTCAGGCTTTCGCTTGGTTGACGGTGACGCGTTTTTCTGCTTTCTTCGTTTCGCTTCCTCCATGGTCTTCTTTTCTTCGGCTCGTCTCAGTTTCGCCTCCTCTGGAATAATGCCCTTTTTGAGGTCCTCTGAGAGTCTCTTTCCTTTCAGTGAGCTCATGGATACATATGCAACTTTTTCCATGTCACTTGCAGACACGTCAAGTCTGCCGCGCAGATCCTCGACCTTGGAGCACAGAGCTTGGTACTCATTGGCGTTGTACTTGATGGGTATCAGCTTTCCATTGCAGCATAACCACCAGAAGGCTTCATCGGAGAAGAAAATGACGCGACTCGGATCGTGGACGGCCAAGAGAAGGGACGCCGTTGCGGGGCCGATACCTTTGAGCTTTGTAAGGATCTTGATGGTCGCTTGTATGTCGCCGTCCTTTCTGTAAACCTCAAGTGCCTGCTTGACAACATCCTCGGCCGCGTCCGGGTCATTGGACGAGACAAGCTTCATCAAGGTTGGCCTGAACTTTCCATATTTCCTGTGTAGCTGTCAGCAATTTACTCATTGAATTATAACGTCCAGACGGCCGAGAGACGCGTGCTTACAACTTCCATTCTACGAGCTTCTTGATGTCATCAAGCTTCATCGGACGCGTCTCTTTTCCAGAACCAAACGTTTTTAACGCGTCATTGTAGCGATAGTCATCGAGCTCTTTGAGCAACGGTTGACCTCCTTTGGCTATATTCGGGATCGTAGGTATTAGTATCACTCTCGGAAGATATTGAGATGCTCGGATATAGTGAATCAACATACCACCTTTTGCATCGGAGGCGCCGTGAATGCTCGCAGGATAGAGGCCCAATCGATGATTAAATTCGTCAATTGTGATTTTAGTAGCCGAAATAAAGTCGGCAGGCATAATTTCACACGAGTCTAGTCTGATAGTAGAACGATGTGAAGATGATGGATGATGGAGGTTGAAGGAGGGAGGTTGGAAATGGGAAGTTGGAAAGGTACATCAAGCGGATTCTCTTTAGGTAGCCGCACAGAGCCCACCAAACTTGACACTTACACCATCCCGCACCATTCACTCCTAGAAGTGGAATAGAAATACTTTCTATTCAAAGCATGGTTTAATCGAGTACATATTATTGCTTCGATACCTACTCAGTCAATCATTATTACACTCAAGTCAAGCCCAACCATTGGTCCTCCACCTCTCCAACCAGCTTCCACAGCTTATCAAAGACGTTCCCGGCATCGTACTGCTTCTTCAACGCTCTCAGCCGCTTCGCATTTGCTCCAAATGCATTCTCCGCCGAGACCGTCTCGGGGCTGGCGTAGTTGATATACTGGCCAACGCCGTCCTCGAGCTTCGCATCGTTGTACCCCAACTCCCGGATACCCTGCTGGAACTCCCGGTTGAACTCGCGCACCTTTTGGTCCAGGCTTGTGTCGTCCCATTTCCACACCACTCCGATATTGTAGTAGTTGCCTCGACTGTTGAAAGCCGTCGATTCAACAGGGACGGACCGGATCTTGGCGTGAGGGACGCACTCGAGGAGAGCCAAGCTGCCCTTTGCACTTGGGTTGGCCTCGGTGAAAGCATCGAATCGGTCACTGATTGCCTCGGCGGTTGACATGTCGAGAGGAAGAGTGAAGTTACTACCGCCAAACAAATATCGGCCTCCGGGAGCGAAGATGTCGTTGCTGGCTTTGTTGAGGGTAGGGTAGGGCATTGGTCCAACCTGCTGCATCACCGAGTCAAGTTCCAGGATTGGTGCAAAGAATTTGGGTCCCTCCTCAGCTGCGTTGGGTCCGACGTGAGCCATCTGGACCATGATGATCCAGGGACGAGGTGCGTCTGGGCCTGGGCCAGGAGGGCCATGAGTCAAGCAGACCATCAAGAACTCTGCCTCGGTCTTCGACTCTTCCCATTGGTTCATGAAACCGACAACTGCTGGGAGTTTGTCCTTGGTCAGAACGACAGGACCAGCCCAGATGTCGCCTTGGGGGAAAACTCTGCTGGTGAACTGCGTCACTACGCCAAAACTGCTGCCGGCACCCCGAAGGGCCCAGAAGAGATCCGGGTTCTCTGATTCAGACGCAGTGACGATGCTTCCGTCGGCCAAAACAACTTGGCAGGACAGCAGCAGGTCGATGGTCAGTCCATGGAGACCGGACAAGATGCCGTAACCTCCATGGAGGATGAGGCCGCCAACGCCAGTATGGGAGACAGTGCCTCCAACAGTCGCAAGCCTATGGGGCCAGAGTGCATCATCAACATCTTCCCAAAGACACCCCCCTCCAAAAGAGACGGTCCTCGCCTCTGTGTCTACCGAAACATGCCGCATCAGAGATAAGTCCAGGACCATGCCATCAGGGGATGGCGCGCTGGAGGTTTGAGAGGTGCTGTGACCACCGCCTTTGACGTTGAACTTGATGCCCTTTGAGGTTGCGAACTTGACGACTGCGCTGACTTCTTCGGCAGAGGCAGGCTGGGCTACTGCTGCCTAGACACGAGTCAGTCGTTGATGTCATGGTCGAGAGAAGTTAACTCACAGCAGGCTTGACAGAATAAGCACTCCATCGTTGTAAGCTGGGTTCAAAGCCATCATCACCAGGAAGTAGAAGTCTCCCCTTGACTAACTCGTTGCGCAAAGACGAGAATTTGTCTACAGTCATGTTGATCAACTGAATGAATAAACAGTTGTTTGTGTGAATTGCATGTGTTGAGCAGCAGGCTGGGGTTCGCACCACTCTTATATTGATAGTCAACAATGGTATATATTGATCCCATATCTCACGTCAGCATCGGCTGACATGCCGAAACTGTATTGCCACAGCCATCTCCATTGTGCGGGGGGCTTGGCATAGGTTCAGATGTGAGAATGGTTGGCTTGGTTGCTGTGGCCAGGCAGCACATAACAGGGGACCGTCTCTTACTTGCATGATCTACCTCCGTAAGCCATGCTTTCAACCGCCCGCGCGAGTCTCAAGTTAAGCCGCGACTCGTTCTTACAGAGTTTACAGAGTAATCCGTCAGCCCAGTCTTTCCGTTTTGCCGATATCGAGTGTCCCAGAATATCTAGGGGTGAGGTGGTAGACTGAACCATCTTCGCCGTCCTTACCGGCTTTGTGTAAGCAGAAGAATAAATAGATAGCTGGAAGAATACATTTGGAACTGTACAATATAGATGGCCAGCTACACATGCCCAATTCAAGCCCAAACTCTATTCAATTGTTATTTCAGAGACTTTTGTTACCGTATTTCTCAACATCTGCAACTTACGTTCCACCGTAATTGTATGTACTGCTTCATCAAATGGAACGTGCCGTCCATGATTTTCCGGAACGGTCGAGACCCTTGAACCGAGCTAAAACGGCTACCAATGCGGAAAAAAAAAGTTGCAGGGAAAAATGCCACTTATAGATAACGAAAGAGCGATAAAGGGCCCCTCCGTTTTCCGTCTGACCAAAACATCCATCTTGCATCTTTCAACACCGCCAGTCCCAGCAGACGCCGATACAACTCCTACACACCCTCTTTCTCTTTCTATCTCTTATCAGACACATCGCAACCATGGGTAACGTACGTCAGATCCCTTACTAAAGGGTAAACATTCTCTCCAAAATGTCCTCGGTGCTGACAGGAGGGGGGATTCAGGGTGCCAAGGCTCAGCAGAAGCGCGATCGCAACCAGAAGGACAAGAACGTGGCCAAGTCGCAGCTCAAGGTGGTAAGTTAATAGTGCTCATCGCCTGTTGTTTGTCTACTGCTAACACTGCTGCAACAGAACTCGCAGGCTTGCGACATCCAGTGCCAGATCTGCAAGTCGACTTTCCTCAAGACCACCAAGGCTCCCGCGTACGTTTTCTCCCACGAAACCTCTTCTCCATTCCGCCTTTGCTTTTTATATAGCTAACATGCCCGCTCTCCAGTCTCACCGAGCACGCCGCGAACAAGCACAGCAAGACGCTACCCGAGTGCTTCCCTACCTTTGAGCAGTAGACTCTTGCACGAGTGCTCTGTCTGAAGCAAACGATGGCGCTATAGGGAGAAAGAAGGGAAGGAAAAGTTTGGGAGCATTTAGCGAAGCAAAGCGAGGCGTACTCTGCCTAGTTGTGGCGTGTAGAGATGGGGATGCGAGATTTTGACGCAGAGATGATGTGACGGGATTCACGATGGAAATGCTTTACATGGTTTTTTTTATTCGCTTGCCATTTACTTTCCTGGTTCACAATTGGGTTGAATGGCTTCTGAGAGCCATGTCCACGCATCCACTCCAAGGCCTACACTCTGAGGGGCATCATTTAAGGGGAGCATCTCTTCCAGATCCTCCTCCTCCTCCCCTGGCCTACCACTCAGCGAGCTTCCACAGCCTGGGGAGCCGCCTCGACCGCCGGCGCCGTCTCCCCCTTGTGTTGCTTCGCCCTCGCCTGCTCCTCGCGGATGCCAGCCAGTATGTCCGGGTACCAGCGCTCGCCGACGTCGGGATGGCTCTTGACGCGGTTGCGCAGCGTCGCCTCGCCGAGTGTCTTTGCGACGCCGCCCGCGCGAAACGTGAACTCGACGTCGTCGATGCGCCCGCCGTTGCGCTCGACGATGCGCCTCCGCTGCTCCCGCACGCTCTCGGGCACGCGGCCCACGCCCACTTTCTCGAGGTCCTCAAACTCGGCGTCCATGCGCACGCCCTGGAAGAAGGGGATGGAGAAGCGCGCGCCTGAGCCCGCGGCGGGGGATAACACGCGGTGCGTCGTCGACACGCACACGCCCTGCGTCAGCGCCTCGAGGCCCTGTCCGATGGCCACGACCAGCGTCCCTGGGATGGGCTCGCAGTCGATCCACTCGCCGCGGATGTTCTGCACCTGGAGGCCCCTGTGCGACGTCGCCTGGAGGAGGTAGCTCGAGAGCATGCTGTCCTTGTGCGGCCCTACGCCCTGGCCCTGGCCGTCTCCATCCTTGCCGAGCTCCGAGAGGTCGGGGTACTTGACGATCTTGAGTTTGTGCTGCTGGTCCTCGTCAAAGTACTTGTTAAAGGCGTCGCCGGGGAGGTCGATGGCCTCGGCGATAAGAGACGTAAAGTAGATGGAGATGCGGCCCATGCGGTCCATGTAGTCTGAGTACGTTTTGCGGAACCCCGGCAGCGCCTCCTCACCAGGCCATTGATTCGGAGACGTCAGGTTTCTATACAGTGGCGATCCTGGCTCGGGGATGGGATGCTCTGTAGAGAGGTCGATCTGCTCCCGGTGGTCAATCTCTCCGGCTGTGATCTCTGCCGAGAGGCGGGAATAGCCCAGAAACGAAGGCGCATTCTTCATCTCAATCTTGAGTCTGTAACCGTGAGTCAGTTTGAGAAACTACCTACCTCTAGCCGTGAAATAGAGGACAGGAACACAAACTCACTTCTCCTCTTCCGGAATGTCAAAGAACCCCTTGCCGAGACCAATAACTTGCTGGAATAGCTCATCGGGAATGCCAACATTCTTCAAGTAGAGAAAGCCAACTTCCATCAGCGCATAGCGAAGTTGTTTGAGAAACTCGGGCTTGGTAGCTGGATCCTTGGCCGCAGCCAGGTCCAGGATCGGAATGGACGTAAATGACATGTCTCTTGACAGTTGATAATCCCTAAAATAATAAAAGCTTAAAGCAATGTCCCATGGGGCGTCAATTGACAGCAATTTGTTGGTTTGTAACTTGGTATCTCCCTCTCTCACACTCTCTCTCCTCTCTCACAAATAGCCCAGACAAAGTCTCCCATCACCTCATCAGGCCATGGCGCAATTGGTCCACCACGACACACACACACCTTTTTTCTCCTCTTCGTGCTCCGCAACAACAACAACCGAGTCCCGATTCCGCCGATGAATGCCGGGTGGCGTATGGTTGGCGATTGCCTCCATCATGTCCGATTTCGGTAATGATGCTACATCTGGCACATGTTGCGTCTTGGTCCTTGAACAAATCTGCGAGCACAACAACAAAAGACGGCTCAACGCCGGCGCTGCCATGTTCTATAGTCCAGATATCCTTCGAACCAGACTATGTCTAGTATAATACATGAGTTTGAAAATAATGGGCATCGTCGCCCGCTCTCTCCACCGTCGTTATACTTTGTCTCATGAAGCCGACAGAGGCTTTGTCGCAAGTAGACTTGTAACCTTGTAGAACATGTCCTCAATCGGGGGCGCGGCGAACGCAGGAGCAGCATCAAAGATATCCGCTAGGTTTTGTTGGTTGATCACGTTGTGATGCACCTCGTCGTCGTCTTCCATCTCCACGTCCTCGCCTTCAGCTTCGGCCTCGACGTCTTCAGCATCGCTTGCCATGTCATCATCCTCGTCAAGAAGAGCGAGCGCATTCTGGGCGCTGTCGCCCTCGGTGTCTGCGAGACGCAGATCCTCGAGAGGCTGGACGGTCGCGAGGGACGATGCATCAGACCCCTCGGCAACCACCCAAACCTGAGCTGCATCATCGAGAGCGATGAAGCCACTCGTCTCAGGAGCAGATACTAGACTGACTACCCGTTGAGGCGTGCTGCGAACAAGCAGGGGCTCGATCTCATCAGGTTCAAACACGGCCAGAATGGAGCCCACGCTTGCGGGCAACGCCAGAGCAAAGTGTCCCGACGTGTGGTCAACAGCAAGCTGCAGCAGGCTGTTCGCCTCAGGGAACTTGGGCATGACCACACCGTAGCGCAGCTCATCGCTCACAACGTCGTAGACGCGTAGCTCATCGGACAGCACAATGACAAAGGACGAGAGCGCGCGAACAGAGCGCAGCTGTCCCTTCCATTGACCTTCCAAGGTCTTGACAACTTCACCAGATGCAGCATCGATCACGTAGACTGCACCACAACCCGCTGTCCCGAAAGCCACGAAAAGGGTCGAGCCGTCTTCTGAGTAGGCAATGCTTCCTTGAGGCTCATACTTGGCAGACGGCTCAGGAAGATCGATTGTGCCATCTTGAGGAACGCCGTCGCCTACAGGGATCACCTGAGAGCAGCTCCATGTGAAAACCTCTCGGCCATTGGGTCCCTTTACGAGAACGCCATTCTGAGACCTCGTCTTGGGACGCCACAGGCGAACTGTCCCATCAGTTCCGATGGTTGCAAAGCATGTTGACACGGGATTCGATGCCAAGTCAAGAACTGCCTCGTTACGGCTCGTAGCATGAGGAGCGTTGATCCTTGAAACCAGGGCAATTTGATCTTCGTCTTCTCTCGTCTCCCAGAACTTGAGATATACTTCCCGTCGCTCTTGGATGAACTGGTCCTTCAGATCGCTCATGACATTTTCGACATCCCGCGTTGAGGGTTCCCAGGTGTCTACACTAGCTAGCCATTCGCCGTCCGCCGAGAACGAGACATGGGTGATCAGAGGCTCGTCGATAGGGTTGCCCTTGTTGGTCAGGTTGACATCCGTGGGCTGAGTGCGAGCAAGGGCTTGTTTTGACACGCTTCGGAAAGTCTCCAGATCGAAAGTTTGCAACAAGGGAGCGGAGAAGCCGCCAGTCAGTGTAGCCTGACGCCCATTTCCGACACAGACGTGCAGGCGTGAGCAATCTGTTGGGCTGATGGCAGCTGGGATTGGCCGCCGTACGTCTTCGGGTGTTGTCCATGTTCGTTGGACGAGAAGATCCTTGGGAGTTGAGACATTTACCGCAGCAGATTGGATGCCAGCAATGTACGCTGTTGGCTTCATCTCGGCCGTTGAAATGATCATGGCTGAATTATCGTCAAGATGGACGACGTAAGAGGACCCGTTGGAAGAAACCACGATGTTCTCTACACTTCCGGAAAGATGCGGTAAGAAATCTTTCCTCCCCGTGTCCATTTGCCATAGCACCAGGGAGTTCTCAGAGCCTCCCGAAATCATGTAGTTGCCTGTGAGGGATCAGTATAAGCCGAAGCGTATATAAAAGCGCGAGGAATCATACCATCTTGTGACCATTTCAACGCGTGCACAGCTTTTCGATGCCAGTGAAAGTTCTGTGCTTGAATGGGCTCCTTGTCCGAGCCAGACTTTGCGAGGGCCTGGCTTCGAGCAAGGGCGTCATGGTAGATGTAAATTGAACCACGAGCGCCGCCAACAATAATGTCCAGTACAGGCGCAGTCTCTTGTCGCGACCTCTTTCCTCCTGTAGCTGGCCTCGAGTGCACCCTGAGGTCGAGTGCTGTGACCAGGTCGGGTACATCAAAGGTGTAGATCTCGTACTCCAAAGAGGCCAGGCTATCGAGTTGCTGCGGCGAAGAGACACCAAAGAATAGGCGATCGTTGATTCCACCGACCAAGACCTGGCCATCCTCGCTCGTTTCCAGTAGCTGCAGGCCATTTCCAGACTTTTTCATGCTCAAGACGATCTTTGGCTCAAGCTCCGCCTCTACTGTCGCGGGGTACGCGACAACCTCTATCCGTCCAGGCTTATCAGACTCGGCAACGAGGATGACTTCTTGTGATTTGCCTGCAATCTTCTTCGTCAAGATCACCATCGCCTTGGCGGTTCCAGATCGCGTTTGGAAGGACTCGGGAGTCGTTGAGCTTGCCCAGTTGACCTGCAACACACGGCCATCAGAGCACGCCACCCAGACGAACTCAGCGTTGTGCTTTGACTGTCGCATAGCGACGATATGCGCAGGTGAAGACGTCTTCTTTTCGGAGGACTCGACTGCAGAAACTGGGATTCGGCGCACAAGCAAGGAGTCGGCTGCCGAGTAGACCTGGATCGAGGTGTTGTAGGCGACGATGAGGTATCTGAAAAGAGTCAGCCACGCCACTTCTCATAGACTTCTCGGAGCTTACTGTTCGTCCTCTGTCAGAACCGGGTCAATGTCGAGCATCCTGCCGCCCATGGGTTTTGAGACGCGCCATCCTGCCTCGGTGTTGTCGAATTGACGGACAACCTCAAGCTCCCTAGATCCGACAGTGTCAAGAGCTCCAGAAAGCCCGTTCAATTCAGAAACTTCGCCGCCGACGCCGAGAAGTTTTTCTACATCTGATTTGGTGCCATTGGCCTTATTTCCCTTGCGCTCAGCCCGGAGTCGCTTTGATCTCGAATCGTTCTCATTCACGTCCCGCTTGCGCTTCTTGATCGGGTCGTTTTTGGTCCGTGGACTCTTGTGGCCGGCCATTTTACCACCTTTTGTTCTCTGCGCAATCGGCACAGAGTCAAATATTGCAGTTGAGATGGTCTGGAAGGTCGTCGTCGAGGAAAAGGTGAGAGGGTGCCGCCTGTGCTTCTGCTGGGGGAGTTCGCAGAAATTTTGGTCCCGCTTTGCTGAACTTTTTGTCACTGATAAGATAAGGCAGCCTTCGGGAAAACCTCGGCAATGGAGAATTTATCTCCAAACTCTCGACGACGCCAAATCATCGCGAGCTTTTCTCGAAACGTACTGCTTGCTCATTGTCGCAAACCTTTTTGAGAGAAACACAAGTGCAGCGCGATCTCGCCAGACAGTCAAGATGATTATTCCTATCCGTTGCTTCTCTTGTGGAAAGGTAAGGTCTTCTGTTACAGCGCGGCAACCTGATTTCTTTGCTGACCAGCGTGTTGCCTAGGTCACCGGCGACCTCTGGGAACGCTACCTTCAACTGATCGCAGACCCCCGAAAGACCGATGGGTAGGCATATACTCCCTGCTTAACACTGTTCAAAAGCTAACGGAGCTTTACAGCGACGCTATGGACGAGCTCGGTCTCAAACGGTACTGCTGCCGCCGCATGATCATGACCCACGTTGATCTTATCGAGAAGCTTCTCAAGTACGAAGAAACCACACAGACGACAAATTATTGGAATGGTTATTGATATTATCTCTAGGTACACGCCTGACGGCCGAAACGAGAAGAAGCAGCGATTGAACGAGTACGCGTAGAACCAGTCCTCGTGAAATGGTATAAGAAAGGTCATGCATGGTCTGGCGTTTAAGGAATGCAAATAAGTATCTCGTTTGGACGGCGCAAGGAAGGGTTCGCAATGGCAAAGGGCTAGAGCATTCGAGTACTCGTAATTTACAGTACCTCTACAGTGTGTCCAAGACTTCATGGTGCATGGTTTACCATCTTTCAGATCGACTTCAGCATCCCCAACTCAACTCTTCGATTATTCAGCCAGAACATTAGCTCTTGCTATCTTATCTCTCAAGTGAGAAAGGTTACATTTCCAAACTCAAACAAAATGGCCGGCTCGCACATCATGGGTTATGTGTGCAGCTGGTTCCGCCGAGGCCTGTGCGCAAAAAGCGGTGGGCATGTTACTGTGTGTGGCAAGAGAGAAAAGAGAATGGAATATCCTGAATCCATGCACTTGAAGCAGTGTACGGGAGTCAGAGCCAACAAGTTTCTTCACTAAGACCTCAACACAGCCTCGCATGTCGTCCATCTCACCTGACTTTGTAACAGCCCCCGGTCCCAACATTCTGTGTTATTCCAGCAATATGATGTCGCTCGGAGCCGCTCTAGGCGGTCCGCGTAACAGCTGTTAGGCGGACCTTGTTTCTTTGAGTAACCTGGTCGTAGAAACCTTCGGTTCAGACCAACAGCTCCAACCTACGAGGCAACCTATTCGCTGACCCAAGCTGTCGGAGAGGTAAACGGTCCGAGTCTCAAAAACTTCAACTCGAACAACTCATAACGGCGTCCGGCACAATTATGCCAAGACTCTTGCAGGAAGCCGTTACCAGACGGCCGGGTGCTGCATGTCAATGGTCTGACTGACAAGACGTGGCATAGTTTGCAACCACTCCAAGCATCCATATCGCAATGCATACGGCACTCTTAGTCGATCTTGTCGATTATGACCGCTGTTCCAAGCCAGTCCAGAGAGTGGGCAAATGTCCAGCCAAAAGTGAATAAGCCATCAGGCACTGAAGCAAGTTACTTACGGCCAATGGAGAGCCCGATCACCTTTGAGGCCCGCCATTTTGTGTTTAGTTCATCCAGCCTGTCCAATGTGTCGGTACGCTCTATCGACTGGTGGGAAACTGGGGGGTTGGTTTGGCTGACGGCAGATCGAGCAGCATAACGTTATGTCGACAACTCAGACTCTCGCCTCCACCTCAGGGTGGCTGGTAGCGACAAAGCTGGACACGTCTCGCGCGTGCCGCTTGCTCGTCCGATCTGTAGATAGGGGAGAGTCTTTGGAGCAATTGACATCATCGAGCCAACTCTATCTCCGCGCCTTTCACTTCACCTCTCAACAAGCAGGACAAGCAAGATTTGCCGCGCCGGGGCGGTCAGACGGGTTACTCAAAGAGGGCAACAGCCGCGCCCTTGAAAGTGTTGTCATGGCTCATGTCCGTGGTTCCAACGCGACGTTGTGTTTAAGAGCTTAGAGCCAACAACTCGAACCGGCAAACGTACCATATTAAGTGATGGAGTTGAGTCATTGAGTTGCAAGGTGTGGTCCATATGCGATACCGCGTCAAGAGGGCTGGGGTTCAGATGTCAGACCTCCCTGGCGCTTAGGATATGCAATGCACTTTACAACTACGGGATGCACAAGGTCCACTGCCATGCCTTTACTCAATATTTTACCCCGAAAGTTTGCTAGCTTGGGGCATTGGCTCGGCCGGCTATACTCTGCCAGGGATTTCCGGGCTCATGCTGGCTAGGACCAACAAGTTGGAGACGTTTTTGGGCAGGCAGGTTGGGTAACATCCAAAACCTCCAGGGCTCTTCGTGTGTGGAACCCGGAATTTGTTCCGGAAGGAAGGTAATTCACGCCGCAACCCTGTCTTTGTTGGTTTAAGAAGAAATCGAGAAAGACGCCCCGGCTTCGAGAGAAGCAAAAGCTGGTGCACTCCGAAGGCCGAACTCATGAACCACCAAGGGTATGGCACACACCGACCAACAGGCTGAAGAGGAAGCCTGTCCCCGCACCGGCTGGCTGGATAGGGATCAGTAGAATGGTTCCGACAATCTGTCTAGCGCTGTGATAGCTGAAACGACGCAGCAGGCATTGGAGCTGTCACCACGCTAAAAACGGCTCCTAGGATAACATTCCTGTGCCCGGTCTGTCTCTTTACATGGATGATGCAAAGACTAGAGAATAACCCGTGAACGAGCCATGGGCTTGGAGCCGAGTTGCTTGGGGAGGCTGTCAATCGGCAGATAAGGTGAGACAAAAGCAACGAGCATACAAGTTGGTTGACGGGCAGCCTGCACAAGCGTGTGTTGTTGCGTTGAACGGAAAAGTGAGGGCGGCAACAGGCCGCATACATACATGACCTCTGGCAATGTATCAAACAGGACAGAGCTCCAGTTGACGGCGGACCTGTTTCTGCTGGAAGTAAACGGAAAGACATATTCGAAAGAGATCTCATGCTGCTCCAACCTCTTTCAGACCGCGAAGTAAGCATGGACTTGGAGATTCAAAGCGCAGCCAAGAGACATGCTGGACACTCGAAGGAACCGCGTGACGGAGGCCGCTCTGCGGCCCCAGCTAGTGGAGCCACCGGTAAGTTTTAGCGTTGCTAGAGCCGCCGTGACCAGACTGCTGGGATCGAAGATGCTGGCTGTTGACTGGCTCGTCTGGTAGGCTGGCGGCGCCCCTGCGCGCCCAGGGCGTTTAGAAGCACAACCCGCAACCCCAAGACGTGGGATTCAGGATGGGACCTGCGCCTGGACAGGTTCTTTCAAGGGTTGATGGAGAAGTGTAGGGGGAGGGCGTCTCCACGGCCAGAATGTTTATGGCGGGCTGAATCGGTCCCGAAACGAAACGCGGAAAAATCCATCGATTGTCGATTCAAATGGCCCCGCTCGAGGTCGGCTTTGGATTCAGGTGACGCTGAATGAGATGATGAAGCTAACCAGACCGAGTGTCTTGATATCCAAGCATGATAGGGTCTGTGGTGCGACCAACATGCCTCCAAGAGAGGTCGCTGTCTCGGTTTGAAGAAGCATTGGTACAGTAGCCTCAAGCGGGCTGGGCCGTCGACAACCAAAGTCGCATTTTGCCGGGTAACGATACCACGTAGGATGTTGGGTGTTGGTGAGCAGCAGCTTCCAAAGGTTGCCCTTGTCAGACAGCTACACGTATCAGACCTGAAATTCACGGGTACTGCGGCTGGCATCCGTGCCGACTTCAGGCTGATTAGAATTGGTAATGCTGGGACGTCGATCATTGGGGACGAGAGTTGGCGTCACATTCCGTGCCGTCGGTGCGATGCAGCGGGCCATGGCACATGGAGCTGGTGTTGAGAACTGCTATGCGTGAAGGCTTCGGTGTTGTGCTTGATGATGCACCCTCGCTCGGCCTCAAAGGTCCACTAAGGATAGCAATTGGGCGGGCTGCAAGTCGTTGGTGTGTTGCTGGTGGAAGCCATGGAGTGGAGGGCAGCGGAGGATTGACCAGTCCCACCACGAGTTAAGCGCCGACCCCTGCCCCTTTTGATGCAGCCCCACGAGTTAAGGAGACCACAGGAGGGTTGCGCTGTGGAGTTTGACTGGCTGGTTGTTGGTGGTGGGCGCCTGGAAACGTTCTTTGTGCCCGTCTAGAGAAGAAATACCAAGTTGGACAGGGGAAGCGAGCGAAAAGTAACGCGCAGCTGCACATCTGCAGAGACGGGCGTTGATGGGTCAATGGAGCCGAACGAACCCGGTTTAGGAGGTCTAGTTGAGAGGAGAATGCGTGTTACTAGGTGCGCCGTTGTAGAAGTAAAGGAAGACGATTCATCCGTACTACATAGTAAGGTAGGTTATTATGGAGACGGGAGCGGTGGGCTGGATACCTTGGACCTGAGGCATAGATATCCAAGTTAAATGCGTGAGGTGGTTGAGATCCATAAGGCAGGTACTAACCTACCTTACTGTAACTAGCAGGGATGGGCCTCCCGTTCTTTGATCCGTTCATCCTCTTCTTTCGTCAACAGCCTTTACTATTACCATGTTCTAGATGAATCAGCGCTGAAAGTACAGCCTGGAATTCAGACTTGATCAGCCACCCACCCATGAGGCTTTACCCACTCGCTGGATGTCTCACATGGGCACAGCACAGTTGAACCCAACTTCAGATGGCATTTGAGAAATGGTTGCATTGACCACACCCTATCCCGCCAAGAACAAGACCAGAGACAAAGCACTCGGATGGGAGATGGATATTGACGCTCAACCGCTCCATCCATGAGTGAGCTTTGTGTGAAAGCAGTGTGTATGTGTTACGGTTTCTCTTACTTGATTCGTCTAGACAAGGGTCAAGTTCACGTCAACTGTTCGGATTCGGAAGCAAGAAGACGTTGTCACGAACAGAAGCACGATAGGATCCGGCTTCTCTCTTGGCCCCCAACTTCAATAACGTTACCTCTCTCTCCCTCATCGTCAAAGTCCCTTCTGCCTCCCGTCTTGTCGATCCACAGCTTGGCCCACCCACCGACTCGGCATCAGCACCAAGTTCAGGGCCTGTCACAAGTCAAGTCTTAGGTTAGCCGCAGAGCCCCCCTCCCCTCCCATACCCAC
>JAJODA010000833.1:0-44530 GCA_021730345.1 Fusarium cicatricum | reverse complement strand
TACAGACACATCATAATACCTAATCTCAACATTCAACCCAGAATTCCTTGTGGAGCAGGCCAAGACATTGTCAACCCCGCGCAAGGCAACGTCACCCCGAACAACCCGTGTCATAACTGATATTTAACCTTCGTTTTCTTGACTCAATCGTCACCAGGTTTCCAACATCAATACCAGACAGCAACAACAACATCATCATGAAGGTCGCCGTATTCAGCACAAAGCCCTACGACAAAAAGTACCTCTCGGCCGTCCTCAGGGCCAAGCACGCCTCGTCGGGCATTGAGCTCGTCTTTCACGAGTTTGCCCTCAACGAGGATACCGTGTCGCTTACAGAGACCGTCGACGCCATCTGCGTCTTTGTCAACGACACAGTCAACGACAATGTCATCTCGGCCCTCGCCGAGTTTGGCGTAAAGGCCATTCTTCTGCGCTGCGCCGGCTTCAACAATGTCGATCTTGATGCTGCTCAGCGACATAACATAATGGTCGCCAACGTGCCCTCGTACTCGCCAGAGGCTGTGGCCGAGTTTGCTGTCGCTCTTATCCAGACGCTCAACCGCAAGACTCATCGCGCCTACAACAGAGTCCGCGAGGGTAACTTCGCCCTTGATGGTCTCCTCGGAAAGACCCTCCACGGCAAGACTGTCGGCATTGTCGGTGTCGGCAAGATTGGCCTCTCTACCGCCCGCATCATGCAGGGCTTTGGCTGCAAGCTTCTCGCATACGACCCCTTCCCATCACCAGCCTTTGAGCAGTACGGCGAGTACAGATCACTCGAGCATCTCCTGCCCGAGTGCGACATCGTCAGCCTGCACTGCCCGCTGATGGAGCAGACGCGGCACATCATCAACGCCGAGACGCTGGCCCTCATGAAGAAGGGAGCGATGCTGGTCAACACGTCGCGAGGCGGCCTCATCGACACCGAGTCGGTCATCCAGGCGCTCAAGACCAAGCAGCTCGGCGGTCTCGCGCTCGACGTGTACGAGGCCGAGGCCGAGCTCTTCTACAACGACCACTCTTCGCACATCATCCAGGACGACATGCTCATGCGCCTCTTGACCTTCCCCAACGTGGTCATCTGCGGTCACCAGGCCTTCTTCACCGAGGAGGCCCTCACCGAGATTGCCGAGTGCACGCTCAACAACCTTGAAGAATGGATAGCGCGCAAGACGAGCAAGAACTCGCTGACCAAGGATCTCAAGATCCGTCGCCGCGAATCACTCCCAGTCCGCGCCATCTAGCTTTCTGAAGATGGTCAAAGGAGTGCGTGCTCCTCCATCAGACCACTATCTTGAAACTAGACGAAGCTACCAGAAAGCTACACTATCCCGGGAGCTAGCGAGACAGCACCATCCCTGTCCCTGCCTGTCGCCACTTTGTACTTTCGCGGCATCTCGTCCCATGTTGCCGAGCATTGTCGGATCGAGGCCGCATGAACACCTCCTTTATCCCCTGGCAACCGCATCGCTGGGTCTGGTCATGATCTCGGTACAAGAAAAAAACACGCCATCTCGATTTTTTGTCTTTCTTTGATTTTTTTTATTTGCGACGACAGGGAGCATATAGATAGCGTTTATGAGCTTACTGTAAATGGTCAGTGAGCTGGCTCTCCTTTGCAAGGGTTATTGGGATCATGCTTTTAGAGACAGGGAAAGGGGCATTGTTATCTTTTTGTTTTTATTTTCTAGGATAAACTGAGGTCAAGGGTATTATGCTAAATATCCAACGCGCTTTTAATGATTTGTTTGTGCATATCTAATGCACCCTTCTATCTTCTATTACCACCCCGTATCCTCTCTCTATTTCCACCCAAAGTCTATAGTTTTGTGTTTTCAAGGTATCCATCAAAGACAATAATGAATAAAGTTATGCTGCGCTTCGTCTAGGGGTTACTGACGTAACTCATAGCACGACGAAGGTCATCGTCGTTCTCGGCATCGTTCCTCACCATGGCACCACCAGGAGTGATACCGCGACCCTTGGCCTTTTCGATATCATCGACTTCCTCTTCGTCGCCCGCATAGGCGTACTTGCTATGGGTGCGGATTCTAGCACCGTACTTCCAGAACAGGAAGGGAATGGCACAGCAAGCGAGACTGAGAAAGGCAAGGAGTGTCGATGCCCACTGGTCGTTGAGTCGCTCATACATCTGCTCTGTAAAGAGAACAACTGCAGCACCCCAGAAACTGCGGATGCAGGTCTTTGCGGCCAGGGCAGAAGCGGCCTGGTGCTGGTACGAGTCGACAAGGTAGTTGTTGGCAGAGTTGTAGAGGAAGATGAAGCCGAATCCAACGGGGAAACCACCCATGGCGGGACCGGCCCACGAGAGTTCTGGGTATGAAGTCCAGGCAAAGATGAAGAGACCGATGGGAATGCACCAGCAGGATATCATCATGGGGATCAGACGAATCTCTGCGGGAGGATGGCCGTTGTGCTTGGCTGCCAGCTTGAGGTAGTGCTTGTTGACAAGGGGCGAGCAAAGAGCCGAGAAGATGACACCGACAGCGACGGGGATGAACATGAGACCCGTCTTTCCAGCAGAGTACCCCTTGCCCTTCTGGTAGATGATGGGGAAGGCGACGAAGAACATATACAGGAGGCCGTAGAGGACACTCATGTACACCGAGATGAGGAAGACGATGAGCTCACCAAAGAGCAGCTGGAAGGGTCTGATGAGGAAGATGCGGAGACGCTCAGAAAGGGGTCGAAGGTCGAGTTCCTGCTCAGTGACATGGTCTACCTCTCCAGTCGTCTCGCGGAGCTTGCGGGCACGACGGGCAAGGATGGTAGGAGTGTAAGTCTCGGGGACGGTGAAGGTAATGAGGACCCAGACGACACCGGCAAGGATGAGCTGGATCCAGTACAGCCAGCGCCAGCCAGCGGCATCAGAGAGGAAACCACCGACGAGGGGACCGACTTGGGCGCGTGTTAGTGAGTACCGGGGTACATGATGGCGGTTGTTAACTTACTAGCAGGACCGATAAAGGGAGCGGCGGAAAAGGCAGCCATGGGAACACCTCGCTCCTCAGTTCTCCAGAGATCGGCCAGAGTGCCGCCGACAAGAGTCATGGGGGCGGAAAAGGCAATGCCGTCGATGGCACGGCATACAAGGAGAGTCTCGATGTTCTTGGCAACGGCACAGGGAATGATGAAGATGACGGCAACAAGAAGTGTTGATCCGCTATAAAGAGAGGTTAGTTCCGTCTCAACCGTCCACAACAAGACCAAGCACTTACTAGATGATGCGGCGACCGTAAATCTCGGACAGCGGAGCAAAGATCATGGGTCCAACACCGAAACCAACAACAAAGACAGAGATACTCACGAGAGCAACCTCGTTGCTCACGTTCAGATCCCTACGGACGCCGGCGATATCAGCGGTGATGACGGACGAAGCAAACGCCACGACAAAGCACGTCAGCGCGACACACATGGTGCACCACCACTTGTAGGCCTTGCTCCAGTTCTTGGGGTTCTCCGGGTCCCCCGGCGTGAAGGTGACGAGCCGGTATCGCTTCTCGCCGTCCGGCTGTCCCGACCTGCGCGCCACGGCCGGGGGCTCGACGGGGCCGGGGATGGCGCCCGAGGGCACCTCGACGCGGTACTCGTCCAGGTTGGCCTGGGCGCTGAGCGTGCGGTACGGCAGGTCGATGTCGAGGTCCGGGTCGCGCGTCTCCTTGAGCGAGCCGTCGTGCGTCGGCGGCCGCGCGTTGGAGAGGGACCGGCGGATGCGGGACATGGTGCTCGTGTGGGTGTTGATGGGGGCGAAGTTCGCAGGGACGATGTCGTTGTCCTCTTCCCGGCTGGAGTCGCCGGGGAGGGTTGTCGACGATGTATTTGAGTGGGATGTAGCCATGGCTGTGGTGGTTGTGGCCTTTCTCAGCGAGTGAATCAAGAGTTACTGATGAAACTAGTTGAGCAATAAGGTATTACAGTGAAAGGATGCCACTGTATAAGATTAAAAGATGGTAAGAAGAATGAGTGACAGTAACTCAATGTTTGATGGTAGTCATCTCAACCTCTCTCTTCCTTCAGCTTCACCCGGGGGAGAGCCGACCTCTATATACTCTTCCCACTTCACACAATCCAGCACCCAACAAGATTTGCCAGATCCAGGTGACTCTGATCCAAAACCCCATTCCCCGACCGAAAGCCGGCTCAGCGCCGTAGTCGCAATCCCGTTCCTGAATATGTTATGTCGTCGCCACTCAGTGTCCCCACAGCAGCGAACTAGTTCCTCTCCCATGTGCTTCTCTCTTTTTTTTGCGGCTCCAACCGAAGATGCAAGGACCAGGCCGGTAACAGCTTTTCCTGTTTCTAGCTAGCCCAGGGTCTTCCCTGGGTTTTGCACGGAAGTGCTTGATGGTTGGTCTTCGGATGGAGATAGCTCGGTATTGACAGTCGAGACCCAGTTAATTACTGTGACGAATCTTTTCTCTTTCCAGGGGGAGCTGGCTATGAGCGTCTCAGATCCAGATACACAAGCCTCTAGCAATCTACCATTCCCCTGTATGTGTTTCTATTGTTTGTTTTTCTCTTGAAATTTTCCATTACTGCTGCTGCTTCTATGATGACGTCGTCGCTGCAAGTGCCGTTCAGGCTTCGGTCATGGCCCGGCATATGGCTCGCGGGCTAGCGGTATCCACTTCGGAGCCGACGCCGCCGATGTGGGTCTTTGAGCCTCTCGGCCGCGCCGTCATCGGAACGGACATCAACTGGGCTGAGACCGACCCGCTCTTAAAGCTCAAGCTACATGAACCAACGTCATTGCCGTCACCAGGGACTGCCCAATCTTCGGTAATAAACCCCGGTAATGAATGCTAGGATACACCATGTTTGCTACCGATGTTATCTATTGATAATGCAATCTCTGTTTTCTTTTCCGGGACCTCGCCAGTATCTTCTCTCGCCGGTCCCTCCTTTTGACGTCTCGTTGTCTTCAGCGAAGTTCCACGTCTATCCTCGCGAGACCGTTCATTTCCTCTACCAGATCCACACTCACCGTGCCACCCATTCCGTCACCTTGCAATCCGGACATCAACCTGCGGTATCGTTCGACGGATGGCTTCGTCCAGCCAGAACTCGTGCCCGTGATGCTCGTCACTGGAGGGCCAAAGCAGTGGCTCCTCGCATCGACGTCTGGCGCGGGAACCACTTGCTCCACCTCTGCCATGACATAGTCGCCTTGAGAATCGACCTGTCTTAGACTTCCATCGTGTTGAACGACTGTGTGATTAAATGCGTCCTCCCGTCCGGCATGCAAGGCCCACGTCCGAGCCCACCCCTGTGCGCTGAACGCCCAGAGGACCATGTCAGGTCCCGAGTCCAGGGCAAGCTCCACCAGATTGCTACAGATAGCTATAGGCTGTCCTCGAATCTTGAGTGGGTATGCCGTGCCCTCTATAAAGGGATCGTCCATAGGGTCGATGTCACAATAGCTTCCTTCTGGCCGCCAGTCAATCCATCCCGATGAGGCGCCTGTTTGCTTATCCTCGGTTGTCCTTATCAACGAGTGACGCCATCTGCCTCGAGAAATGTCAAGAAACATATCGGGAGGGATTGTGTAAAAGACAATGATCTGCTTGTCGGCGTCGACGGCCTTCGGTGGGTCAGAGCTGTAAGAGTTGAGCTGCATAAAGTCTCCACCGTCAACTGAAAATGTTGCTATGACACGGACCCCATGTCTCGTGTCTGCCCCAGCTGTGTATAACACAGGCAACGATGACGAGACATTGGCTGGAGGACGAAACCAGACCTTGCGGCTTAAGCGATTCAACGACCCTGCTGGGGCATCAGTGCCCAAACATAGATTCCCCGTCTTGGGATCCGTAAACAAGATGTGATGTCCGTCGCTCAGGGGAAGAGCTCTGTAGTGATCTGCGCTGCCGACAGACGCTCTGCGAAGGCTCTTAGCATGCCGTAGCTGTTGGTCATGACCATCCCGTGCTTCCTCAAACCCACATTGAGACGGTAGATCAGCCACTGAGTGGATATCATGAACAATGACATCCCCACCTCCCGGATCAATCGTCGTTAGGCCCGGGCTACTTCCAGAACCGAAGACGTTGGTCTCAAAGCCTTGAAAGACATTCCCGACTGGGCCGAGCAGATAACCGAGCGCCGCGGTAGAGCTGATAAGGCGAAGCTTCTTTCCCGTGTCGATGCCGCTTCGAGCCGGCAGGAAGTAGAGGAAGTCGCTTGGCGAAGTCAAAGGGAACCATCTGCTGAGGTCGTGGTGTGTGAGAGCATCTACCTAATGAAGCTCAATACCCGCTGTGCACCCAAAGGCTACGCAGCTGCGATGGGGACAGATGGCGACCGAGCGCGGTGGATCGTCTATGTGACAGATGCTTCTGTAAACCGATCGCGGACCTTTTTCGAGAGAGGGTGCTCGAGTCACTGGGGTCTCCTGGCAGACACAAAGGGGTGGGAAACGGCTGAACAGATTGGGCGTGCTTGCGTCGTTTGAGCCCGTTCCTTCAGCCATGATATCACAGACCATACCCATACGGCCCTCCATTAGTATAGCTACAGCATGTTGTCCTGAGGATGTGTCCATGCTGCACGATATGATTCGCCGCGGGCAAACAACCGTAGTTACCGGGCGAAGCATGCCCAAACGTTTATCCTCTCTCGGCCGCAACGGAACGGACCAACTTGAACGTGTCCGAATGCAGACATGGCTCAGCTCATAGACATACAAACTTCGTCCGTGCGTCACCATCAGAAACCGGCCGCAGAGGCTCATTGTGAAGTCGAGGGTTCCATGTAGTCCTCCAGAGGTGGACCCTGGGACAAGGCCACTGAAGTCGGTAAAGCCAATCTGCTTAAACGCGGTCTTTCTCGAGCTGACAAGGTCGCACTCCCTGGAAATCCATTTGCTCATTATTCTCTCCTGATTGATGCTGGGTAGCCGTGTTGTACTCAGGGGTTCTAAAATCTGTTGCAGACTGCTCCACCATCCTCCTCTCTTGAGCATCTTGACAAGAAGCGAGTGGTTAGCACCAGCAAGAAACCAATGGCGGCATGTATGGCGAGCGGAATTGTAATCTTCGGGAGCAAGGAGGAGGTAGATGTGCTGGATGATCTCGTTGGGTAATCTTATCGAAAATGGATGAGCAGCTTGTGCCCCGTCAGTTCGCATATCAGCAGCTTACTAACAGCAATGTCACTAACCTTCCGGCTGCAGAGCGCCATAGTCGTCTCCAGGCAGTTTTTGGACATTTGAAGTGCCTACTGATACGACGTTGATGGTCTCCGTTCCCTCAGATATCAAAGCTGCGGTGGCCATCATGTCGTCCTGTGGCCCGCATTGTCGCGAACGCTTGCTTGATCTCGTTGGCCGAATTCCAGCAGCGCCCCTCGAAAGGAGAACCTGCAACGCCGTCCCGAATCAAGCCACCGTATATGGAGGCTGCAGTAGGTAACTTGTTAGGTTTGCGTTGTAGGGCAGGTGAAGAAAGACAACAGTATCACATGACAGCAACTGGAGTTGGAAGTCGTGGGAGGCGCTGTTGCCGCGTACAAATTGAGCGAGACGTTGGCAAAAATCAAAGCAGGAAGAGCCCGATAACATTGACGAGCTCTCAGCTTGGTATCTCCATCATCAATAATAGATGCTACGCACCGATCAACTCAAGTCAGCCAAACATCCTCGATACTCAGCTCTGACTCACCACTTGTATTACTCAGGTGACTCAAAAAAGCTACAACTTGGCAATATTCACAGAAACCATCTCGTCAAACCCCGACTGACGCCGTAAAACATATTTACAATCCCATTAGACGAACCCTCAAACATTATTACCCCCATTGTCTTGCCAAACGTTCTCGTCTCCGATCCCAAGCGCGCTGTCGACCCCTTGAAGAATGGGCCGTTCGTGCTCCTCAGTTTCCTCAGTCTCGCTCTCGCGGAGTGCCGGAGGTTGATCTTTGTAGAGCCATGGCTGCTGCAGGCTGGAACAAGTTAGCTTCTATTACTGCCAAAGAGGCTTTGAGGAAAACTTACGGAACTACAAGGCTGGGGTTCACAAATTGCAGTCCCTTTTCCTTGTACTCATCGAGCGTGCTTCCTCGGCGCAGGATAGTCTGTGACGGCCGAGGACCTGCTTCGTCTGCAAAAGCGTCGTCCATGGCAGCAGCATCATCCGAGTCCTCGTCCGCTCTGATGGCGCGAAGAGCAATGTACCTGGTCAGAGGCTCGAAACGCTGCTTGACGTAGTAGCTATACCAGATTGTGAAGGGCAACAGCGGCAGGATGCAAACCGACTGGATGAAGGCCTTCTTCAATGCAATCTGGCCAACTATGACAATCTCAAAGACGACCAATCCGACAATAACGCGGTAACATATTATCCGCCACGCTCCTCCCGTGGCATGCTGAGGCTGGTCCATTGCGTATAGCACCATGTACTTGAAGGTAAAGTAACCCAGGCTGAAGTAGATGCTGCCGGTGATGAGGATGAGGAATCCGTGATCCATTACGCTGTAGATCATGCATAGGTTGAAGACAAGCAGGGCCGTAGGCAAATAAAAGCCGTACTGAAAGATGGGAGGTTGCTTCAGCTCTTCGTAATCGCGCGGTGTCTTGGACATCCACCGCATAATAGGATAGAAAAAGACGCTCCCTGCCTCTAGGATCCTGAACGGCATGAGTCCAATACCCTGCAGCATGATGAAGCAGATGTAAAAGATGGATAGGTCTTCCACTTTTTGAGCGATGACAGGAGGAATTTGGCTGGTGTCCTTGAGGAAACCCTGCATGACACTGAGGAGGTCAAATCCGGTGCTCGAAACCGCAAAGACGAAGAAGGTGTTGAAGAACGTGAAAAAGTAGTTCTTAGATATGACAGAGAGCTCCACGTCTCCCTGCGATATTATTCCTTGGTGGTTGGAGAGATAATCGTAAAGGTAGGGAACAGCAACGTTCAGAAGTGACACGACCAGGGCGGGAAGGCCATTTCGAACGAGGGAATAAATAATGGCGTGCTTCTGTAGCCATTCAGCAAACGGCGGAGATGCATTTCTGATGGTGCAAATGCTCAGCAGGGACGCAAGTGCAGCGGTCGGGAAGACCCAGACAACGGTGAGAATAGTGATGAATAATGTTACTGCCCAGGACTTGAGGCGCCGGATACCGCGTGGTGAGTAGGTGTTCTTCCAAACAAGGTCTGAAGGAGATGGGGTTGGCTTGGTTAGCAGTCGCCCTGGCCTGGGGTCTATGCGCGCCTGAATGGCCATCTGACAAGAGGCCACTGAGTCCATAGTAACAATTGCCATGTCAGTAGGTGTGTATGACTGCTTCCGAGCTTCGGCGATGTTAGCGTCCAGTCGCTGGAGTCTTTCCTCGTAGTAGTGGATGGCGTCGACATTTCGAGAACGAAGACCAAGGGTGCCGTAACGAAGGTTGACTTTGGGCCTTCCTTCGTCGTCAGAGTCCCACTGGCTCTCTTCAGAATTCAACAAGTGCCCATTCTCGTTAGCCTCTTCATCGTCTTGATCCCGAGTGTCATTCTGCGCCCCTTGGTTATCAGAGCGCCTTTGACTTCCACTCTTACCCTTCTTGTCACGCTGATACTTGAGAAACGTTGCCCAAGAGGCCTCGAGACTCCTCAGCGTGGCGTCTCTCAAATTCACCAGGTCGTCGAGTCTCCTCCATTCCCGGCAGACAGTAACCTTGTCAACAATGCCAATTTCCAGTTTCTCGATCAGATCCTTGATTGCATCTTCGGATCTCAAATCGGGCGGTATCCCCGTCAAGCGGAACGTCCTGTCAGTAACCGTAGATTGGGTTCCAAGGTAATCCTGTCGGAATCGAATGATGCGAAAAGTCTCCTGGTTGAGAAAGTGAACCGTCAAGGCGACAAAGAAGTAGGTGAAGACGACATATGCCCATAAATAGCCATAGCCCTTTTCAAAGCTATGGTCTTTATCGCCTTTGCCTTTGAGCGCGTCGAAGTCAGAGCCGAGGATCTCCAGTTGGCTTGATGTATATGACGAATACATGGTGGTCGTGTCGTTCGGCTTGCGGGGCCCGCCAATAGGAAAGTTGAAGTCGTTGTTATAGTTGTAGTTGATAGGCCAAAGCACAACAGTCGCAAAGAATGCCAAAATGGTGAAGAGACGAGTCGACATCTTGAAGAAGGTCAAGAACTGTGGCTAGTCAGCAAACGCACACTCCCCACTGTACGAGATGGAACCTACGACAAAAGCATCGAGCCCAGCCGAGGCCAGAATCTGCTCCTCAGTAATCTTGTAGAGTTGCGGAATCCATCCAAAGGCCGAGTTTGAGAGCGTGGGGAGACCGAGGGTGTGGTCGAGGCGGCGCTTGCGCGCAGCGTAGAGAGCGGGCCATCGTGGGCGTAGGAACTAGGGTTGTATCAGCCTGGTTCATAGGTAAACGAAGCCATATACGGCGGCGGGGCCTTTGAAGCGAGGACAAAGGCCGTTGCGTATGGGTAGTGAGGGAGAGGTGGACATACGCAAAAGGTGAAGAAGGCCAAGGTCCCAATCAGCAGAGACAACACAAACTGGACCTGGAGACTCTTGTCTTGCTGCGGCTTCAAGAAATCTTTCTTGGGACACCCTTTTTCTTTGTCTTCCATCGACATGGTGAAAGGCGATTCCATCTTGACGCAACTCAAGAATTGGTGGGTTGAAGCGTTGAGTTGCAAGGCTGAAGTTGTTCACGGTGGCTGGATCGTCGACGCATGACGCTGGACATATGACGTACAGTGGGCAGTCACGGACCCACACAAGCTCGAGAAGTCAGTTTTCAATGCTGAGTCAGCTTTCGCCATTTCCAGGTCTACCCTGGACCGAAACCCGAAACTTCAATAATCATCAGATTTATTGCGAATATCTTAACTAAATTAGATGCTGTATTTAAATAAGAGTCTTGCCTCTGGGGATTATAAAACACGAGACAGGTTTAGGTGACGGCCCAACCAAATCAGTCTCGTGCATTTTGACATCCCCTTCTCTTGCTATTTGTCAACCCCAAATGATCTTTAGTGCGGCCTCAATTAGTACACGCAGTGAGATCACTCTATATTGCGATCTAACTTAGTTAAATCGTTATATGGAGAAGAATGAGCCGCAAAGTCTATCAATATATGGCTCAAGATGGCTATGGCGTCATACTCATTGGACGGCGATGATAGCAACAACAACGACGCAACAGGACAGATCTTGCATAACCACGGCGCTGGTATCAATGCCTCATGAACGCGATAGTTGTAATTTCGCAGTCTACGAGTGTCTGAAGCTGGTCGTGGTCCGGGGGAATGGAAGACAAAGCTCAAGATCTTCCGGAGGCATGGCGCTATGGTACAGCCTACGGCACCGGATATATTGCTTTCACCGACGGAAGTCCAAAATAATGCTGAATCAGAGCGAAAGTCTGAGCAAGCAGAGAGCTGGGTAGGTTCGGAGACTTACTCTTCTTCAATGGGAGGAAGCCATCTGGGAGTAGAGCGAAGGGAGAGTCGAGCGGTAAGATTCAGGGAGCGAGCGAAGCAGCTGTTGAGATTAAAAGACAAGTAAAGGATCGCCTGAGTTGGGCCCAATCGAGACTTATACGCTGGTACAGGTCGGCGCTTGATTATCCGATACTGAGAATGGGGAGAAGTGAGCGGAAACAATACCGATGCTCCAGCAAGGACGACAGAAAGGGGTAATAATCCACGCCAGAGGTTGACATATAGCGACGTTATTTGGCTACGTTATAATAGTGCTACATTTTAATACCAATTAAAGCAATACTAAACAAGTAATCAGGTAAATAAAAATCCCTATGTCAAGTAAGGCTGTAGAATAAGGCAACAAACTCCCCAGAGTGATATCCAACAATGACGGGTCGCACAGACACATTCTCGATTTCCTTTGCATGATACTCTTCCTCGCCATGCTACCGCACGCCTCCACCATTCTCATAGTCTTCCATCAGTTTAGGATACGATCCTGGCTGCTTGGTACCTGCTGGTCGGACATTCCACGTCCTCCCCCTCGTGGTCCACCTCAGCCTAGATGTTAGGATGGGTTCCGGGCCAACCCCCGGCTGCTGCAGCCCGGCAGGGTTCAGTTGTTGTCTTTCAGAGGCAGCTGAACCGATGCGATGGCACTGGATCCTTTCGATGGATGATGGGTGGAAAGGGGCGTCGACATCTTCGTATGAGCAGCATATGCACAAAACAACAGCATATTAATACTGTGGCTCTCTAGAACGACCGAGTAGCTTAGATGCAATGGATATATGGACAAACACAGTGAAAAACAGAAGAAGGCTCATGATAGCGGCCTTTCTCTGGGTAGGGTCTCGTCGAGGCTGCGGTGTGCGGTGCACATATTCAGGGCTATCAACACACGCCGTTGTGGGCTTGACCCCCAACTCACTGTGTTAACCAGCCCATTCAAACGTTCTATCATGCCTCCCAGTTGAATGACCTGATGTCGCTTTTGTCATTAGACTTTCTGTAGAACAACGCCTGGTATTTATCGTTCATTAACTCAGACGGTAGATATCAAAACCTGTCCGTTTCTCCTCGCCAACGAAGACCTTCGACACATCCCACGCGGGAGCCGTGAATCGCGTACGGAAAGCAGGTCGCCGCCCAAGTTGAAATTATTAGGTCCATCGTCTCTTCAGCAACTCCGGTCCAAGGATCGGCTTTTGGATCCTTGCAATTTACGATCCTGGCCCATCACAACACCTTTGCGTTCGGCTCACGGTGAGCCTCCTGCTGGGCTTGCATGGATTGTTGACTGTTCTCACCAGCACACACTTGATCAACACATCACGTGCGTTACCCGTCGGCTTTTTATATGAATCGATGTCATGATGGAGGGATTTTCCTGTGCTCTTGGATCGTAGTATCACCGTGGCGCCTTGGACTAGCTGACCAGCCAATACAACGTTGCCAATTTGCCACGTTCACTACGTCCACTTATTCCAGATTGACTCAGTGGCAATAGAGAAGCACTAGTTAGTTGCTTGGCTCTTGCATATTGAGGGGGATCCTTTGACTTTGCCTGCCGGTGTAAGCTTCTCCAAAGAGCCACTGCTTGGGACCCATCAATTAATGGCACATTCTTGGGACCTGACTCTCCGAGCTATATTCTCCTCTATATAATGCAATGAGATATGTACAATTACATAAGGCACTCTGTTATTTCAACTATGGGCGATTGGACCTTGATATCACTATTTGTATGGGCGTGAATGAGTCAATTGGGCATATAAGACAGATGATCAGATAACGGTCAACAAACAAACAAATAAACAAACCATGTACACGAGTCTTTTGAAATTAACCCCAGTAGGAAAATACAATCATATGAAAAATCTGATTCAGTCGTTGACTTGGCTACTTGCCGAATACCCCTGACCCATGCCAGGAACGGAGCCTCGCAGAGACTCCAAGTCCGACCGCGCGTAGACGGATCCTGCACAAGGTTGATGACCTTTTCTTATCAATCGGGATCATTAGCTCCCCCGCAGACTCGGGCGGTCTCATCCGTGAACCATTCCCGCAGTAGATGATCAGATATATGAGCCCCCTCACGCCGGCTCGGACCACTCCACCCCAGCCTACCGGAGCATTGAGCACCGATGACAGTGACCAAATGGCTGCTCTGGACACAAGCCGTTCACACCATGGACGCAGGTTGGCAACATGATTACTGACACGGCGTGGCATTGGTGGATTGCCGAGCATCGACAAGCGAGTCCACTCTGCTTCCCAAACAAACTCTGATAGCTCGTAGCCGCCTCATAACGCCCCTAGTGATCCTTGACAGACGCCAGGGCTGAGGCGCCTCACCTTAAAGTGACTTGATTCTTGCGGCTCCAGGAAAAACTCGTGCGAGAAGGGGGGAACTCTGCCAGCAGCGAGCCTACAGTAGTCAAAACGGTCAGCGGCGGTCATCTTCGGACCCGAGGGCGAACAGACCTCCTCCGTTGCGTCGAGTCCTTACTTAAAAGGCTTTGACTTCGTCGAGGAGCGCGCTTCACAACGGCGATAAACCGGGGGTAACAGAGCCATCCACGCACCACGAGAACTAGGGTCTTGGCAACGACGTCTTGGCCATCAAAGGATCCTTGAGTGCCTGACTCGTGTTGGGACCTCTAATGGAGCATTTACCAATCGCTCGGGAGGCGAGTCCATACAATGTCCAAAGTGTCGCAAGCACCTTGTCCTTGGTCAGTTCTGTCTCTCTTCTAGAACGCAGGCAGGGAACACCTTGGAAATTGCATGGCATCAATCAAAAGGGCCTCTGTTTCCCCACTGTTTTGCTTCGTTATCAGCTTATCTGATCATCTGATAATGGGGGGAAAACGTTACCATCAACATCCCTGGCTTGTCAAAGAACCTTTGAAGCGACGGGCTCGCTCCGATGCAGAGTTGATCCGTGAACTGAACAAGGCAGCGATCTGCCTGCAGAGCTCTGCTTCTTTCGTTTCCTTATCCAATTAGAATACGATGCTGACGGTGTGTCCGATGCTATCCATGTTCTCCACGTACATACATACAGTAGCAGTGAGACTCCACCACGAGACGTCCCCTACAGATGGATCCTCTGCTCTGGTGATGCATCCTGCATCCTCTCTTTTCTTGTTTGTCCTTCTTGGCATTAGTCCGACCTCCGCAGAAAGCCACTGGCATCAGGTCCTAGGACATGCCCTGGTGTAAACCCATCCCTGGCGGACCCAGCAAGATGGCCAGTACGATCGCATCGTCTCGCCACTTTAGGGCAATATCAGAACGAGCTCGCGAGAATGCAACGTTGTGTATAAATCTGCTCATCCTGCACCGGCTGGTACTGGGTTCTTGCTCGTACTCTCCCACGCCCATCTCTTATATGAAAGGCTGAGTTGCCCCAGCCATCCTCAGCTCTTTTCTCTCTGCTTCAAAGCTCTACTCTTAAATCTTGATCATCTTTGTTGCAACTCGTAGGCGTGCGACCAATTCTTCTGATCAAGCAGGCATGGCCACTCAAATCAGCCCGGCGCTGGCCGAGGGCGATCACGAGAAGCAGATCACCCCTGAACAGCGCGTCTTCAGCGATGACCTGCCGCCCAAGAAGGAGGACGACTCGGACGACAACTCGGATATCAAGCAAGATGGTGTTAAGCGCGTTGAAGCTGTTACACAGATCTGGTCCCCCGGTATGATGTGGGCTGTCTTTGGACTGTAAGTATTTGCCAGGAGTTCCCAATCTTCCAACAAGCGAACAAATAAGCTGACCACATACAATACAGCCTGTACATGGTCAACTTTATCGATACTCTTCTCCAGGCCGTCCACGGAAGTCTGGTCCCCTATGTCACCTCTTCGTTCAGCCAGCACGGTCTCCTGGCCGTCACCAGCGTCTTCGGCTCCATCATCGCCGGTGTCAGCAAGCTCGCCATTGCCAAGATCATCGATATCCGCGGCCGTAACGAGGGTTTCCTGCTCATGATTCTCATCATAATCATCGGAATGATCATGAAGGCCGTCTGCAAGAACGTCGAGACCTACGCTGCTGGCCACACCTTCTACTGGGTCGGCCATGTTGGCCTCGGCTACATCATCGACGTCGTCCTCTCCGATATGACCTCGCTGCGCAACCGTATGATCATGTTCGGTCTCTACATGAGCCCTCGCCTTGCCGCGACCTTTGGTGGTCCCAAGATCGGTGAGCTCTTCTTCAAGCACTCGACCTATCGATGGGCCTTTGGATCCTTCTGTATCATCCTGGTTGCCTTTGCTATCCCCGTGGCCGCCATCTTTTGGTTCCATGAGCGAAAGGCCAAGCAGATGGGTATCATCCGCGAGAAGAGCGGTCGCACTCTCTGGGAGTCTACCAAGTTCTACGTTGTCGAATTTGATGTTGTTGGCATGCTCCTTACCATTGCCGGTTTCGCCCTTCTTCTGACTCCTCTCAACATCGCTACGCGAGCCCCCAATGGCTGGAAAACCGACTATATTATTGCCATGATTGTCGTTGGCGTTGTTTGCCTCTTCGGTTTCGCCGCGTGGGAGAGGTGGTGTGCCAAGGTTCCCTATATCCCTTTCCGATTCCTCAAGAACCGAACCATTCTGGGCGCTTGCTTGCTGAGTCTTTTCCTCAACATGTCCATCTTTTCCTGGGATACCTACTACAACTCTTACCTCCAAGTCGTTCATGACCTCAGCATCTCTGTTGCTGGTTATACTCTCAACGCCTTCTCTGTTACCTCGACCATTATTGCCCCCTTCATCGGAATGTGAGTCTATAGAATTGCCCCTAGATAGTTACCTTCTCGCTAACTCTCTCATAGTGGTCTCCGCTACTACGGTCGATACTACTGGCCCGCTGTCTCCGGCATTCCCTTCTGTATCCTGGGTACTGCACTCCTCATCCACTTCCGTCAACCCGGCGAGAAGCTTGGTTACCTTGTCATGTGCCAGATCTTCCACGGTATCTGCGGTGGTATCTGGGCCATGTGTGGGCCTCTTGCCATCATGACTGAGGTCAACCACCAGGAGATCGCTGTCGTTCTGGCTCTTCACTCCATGTTCGGCTCTATCGGTCAGGCTATTGGATTTGGTATCTCCGGTGCCATATGGAACAACGACCTCCCCCAGGAAATTATGGAGGCTCTTCCTACCAACGCCAAGAACCAGACTGCTGCCCTCTTTGGCGACATCAAGCTGCAGATGGGCACCCCTATCGGAAATCCCATTCGTGACGCTGTTGTCCACGCTTATGGTGTTGTCCAGCGACAGATGGTCATTGCTGGCTGTGCTTTCTTGCCCTTCATCGTCATCTGCGTCTGCGTCTGGCGTAACCTTCCCATTGACAGGAAGCAGACCAAGGGTAACGTTTTCTAAACGTCGCCGTGAGCATCAGCAGCGCTGGAAAAGAGATGTTGATGTCTTAACGGTCTTTAAATCACGGCCCCAAACCAAAAGTATATTGTTTAGAGATATCCAACCTATTTTAGTACACCTTAGTTAAATTCATTGATTCGTTTATCGAATCATTTTATACTTTCACTCCCTAATTGTTTCTTTTCCTACTATTCTTTGAGCAATTCTATGTGAGGGTTGCGGAGTGTTCCAAGAGCGAGCGCAAGTAATTGCCGTCCTATATCGCCCTATCAGCAAGTGAACCCTCTATATATGCCGCACGAGGTTCGAGTTGCAGGACTGCTTTCAATCAGAATACGTGTAGTAATAGCTGTTACGAAAGGAAACTTGGACGCTTCTTTGCGGTAACAAGCCGGGGTCAGGTCAATCGAATCGTGTTTTCTATCCAAATTGTTCAGCTACTTGGCTGGATAGGATAAAACCTGGCCCGTCAGCGTTGCAGTCAGCCAGTCGCTTTAGATGGGAAGGGTAGGCCAGACCGGTCATGTTTTCTTTCACCAATTTGCCTGTTCAACTCTTTTGCCTCTCTGAATGCCAGCTGGTACATAGCAGCAATCAGACTGTACTCTGCTCACTTGCGTCTTATTTCGATACACCATGATTCGCATCATGAATACTATCTCTCATACCGTACGTCCGAGTCTCGACCATGACAAATCATTGCCCACGTATACCAGGAGATGTGCGCCGGCTGTCTTGTTCGCCGTACGAGCAAGTGAGCGATGGATCACGGAGTACAGCGGTAGAGCAACCAAGATTCTGCACGGTTTGTGGCACAATCACAAAGTTCTCAGGAGCATAGCCTGCTATAGCGAGTGCGGGGGTATTCCAGCCAGCCTTGCGCCTCGAATTATCTCTGTGTACTCAACTGAACGATGACGATCAGATGCTCTGACACTACCGGCGATTCTAGCAAAAGCTATCGAAAGTCCACGGGTAAGCCAAGCTCGTAGTGTAGTGTTGTGTACCTTGGTTGCATTAACACCAACTCATCATGAGAGGCGCAGAGCCAACCACTTTACCCGAGTAACCTACTTCGAAGTCAAACCATATGCTAACGCCCGCGACTGTGAGCTCGATTCATACCAGTATGCATACGCTTCAGGATACCCGCATGGTGTTTTCGCCTTGTGAGCTTCCTACAACGTAGACTAACGCGAACAGATAACTAACGGCCTTCTCCGCCTGTGGTGACACATCCGAAAACACCCAAGGAGGGTGAGAATCATGCTTGGCTCTCCTACTGTCCACTCCAATACGAGTCTTTGGGGTTTACTGGCCCAGCTGTGACCGAGCTGCAGCTATCCGTGCTCACAAGATTAACGACCCCCCCAGTCTGTGCAACGTATTAACCCCTCTTTCTGTTCGATTCTTTCAAAGGGGGCATGTGTCGTTACACAGTCTCGCAGTAGATCTGCCATGACCGAGCGGAAAACAGGGAAGAAGCGGGTTGAAAAGACTCGAGCGGGAAGTTGCAGTTTCTCCCAGCGCCAGCTGATGGAGGGTCGCGTATGGTCAATCAGTTAAGGATCGATCGAGGCACGTAGAGTTGGCACGAAATTACCTTCACTCGCTTTTGGGTGTTTCTCCATCTGTTTACAGTATACTTTAAGGGGGGAAGGAGAGATATTTGAGGCAATCAGATGGAGGAGGCCGGGTGTTCCAATATCTCACAAGACTGAGGTGACCTTAGGTCTACCTCTGTGCTCTCAAAGAGTTTCCAAGATTAAGACAGCTCAACACGTATTGGTACACCTCTCAAACGGCAACCTATCATCAACATCGGGCTATGCCCGACCAACAAGCGTCGGGTGTCGACCAGAGTGTATGCCTGATATGATTGACGAATGAATCATACACTGGGGGCTCACAACTTTGTATTCAGGGATCCCCAGTCCAGCGACTCGGATCTTATAGGCCTATTTGAGTACCTGAGCGTGATCAAAGAGCATTGTATGGCGATGCATGCACGCAAGAGAAGCAGTAGAGATGCCTACGTCGAATAGGAGCTCCCCAGGCAACTCCACGGCAATGAATCCACAGCCACAAGTGCCGCCATCAAAGATAAAGGACTCCCGAACTACATCATCTCAGAAGAAACTGGTCATGAAGGAGTCGCCTATGATGGCTCGCTACCTGCTCGACCGCGATGGCCCATGGACAGCTCCAAGGACAGCTAGCTACCCTGTAGCAGAGCCACATGTACCCCGGACGGAAGCAAGAACCGCTTCTATGATATCTGCCCAAGGGTCAGCGGGTAGTGAAGAATGGGCCAGCTATTCAAAAGCGGATAATGGGGGGAATGTGGCAGGGAGGGACGTCAAAGGTGGCCGAGTAGGGAGACAAAAGAGAGGAATGGTTGTCAGCAAGACCTCATTGGAAGACGAGCAGAAGCCAAGATGGATAAACTAAAGTGACCGGAGAGCGTATGGATAAGACGATAGGTTGTGTCTTAGTTGGCGTGATTGATGAGATGTATGTAAACATATTCGATAACACGGAGTAATGTCTTTGAATTTATAACGTGCCTGAATCCAGACTTGGATTGGCCCTTGGCCCAAGACATTTGCTGCGCGTTCAACGAGGGTATATTACTTCAAAGTCCTGTCAACAGTGTCAAGTCTCAGACACTCATTATGTGCGCGATGGAGAGGCGCACGCTGTCTCGGAGGTCTTATTACCCCCACAAGGTCAAGACTGTTGTTTTTGGCAAGCAGAGTGTGAACCTTTCCAAGAGAGCTCGGAGCTCGGAGCTCTACAACCAACAGGAACCAGTGGGCGGCGGCACGTAGTTTGAGCAGATCTAACTTAGTGCCGTGCATGGCCAAGTGACAGTTGGTGAACCGTGTGTCGAGTCATCGTCATAGTAGCCATGCTCTGCACCGGTTGCCAAGATGCGGTGATGATATGGTATGGATATGTACTTGGACTCATCACGGTCTGGCAGAGTTATACTCATATATAGATGGAACGTTGGACATGAGAGATCTTGGCAGGGGTCGATGGGCATCTGTGTATCATACAGATAGGGCTTTCACAGGGTCTGTACTGTGCTGTAGACTCACCTCAGTCATGTCAAAGCGAGTGATATCATCTGGATGATGCCAAGTCTCACCCAGAGTGCCCAAGCGTCGCGTGCCATGCAAACTCTCCATTCGGGTCCTCGGAAATTGCGAACGGGCAAAACCCCACGATGCATCCAATCAGGGCGCCCCCAGCCCATGCCTCCCAGCAAGGCCCTGACGTGAAGAACCCGCTGACAGTTGCAGTTCTTCCAGGGTTCATCCGCTGTGGCTGTCTGTAAAAAGTTGGAACAAGACCAAAGCGAGTTAGACAGGCTTCTATATTCGTGTCGAGCGGAGCCGAGAGCTTCCGGGCCCAGGCCGCAGGGCTGGCTGTCGAGGGAATTCTGACAGAAGATGCCAATGCACGAGGTTGAGCAGAGCCCTGGAGGTGAAACTAAAAATAAAAAACAAGCCCGGGTGCTTCGGTGGCACGAGACTCTGAATCCGAGACGCTCGCTCACAGACGAACGGAGCGTCATTGATGGCTGTGACGCGAGGGATGAGAGCACCAATAACACGTAAAACTTGTATCAACAAGATCTGCAGAGAAAGAAAACAAGACAAAGACAGCCCGCACGGCAACCCAGATCAAATCCCAACAAGGAAACAAAAGAAAGGGGCATGCATTTCATCCCGCATAAGCCGATCAGACTGCCCAGTCTAGGCCATGAGGTAGGTTGGCTTGGGTTCTTGACTACCAGTACATGTGGCTCAGGTACTTTTGCCTCAGGTGCCCCTCTCTGCTGTGGTCCTCTGGGGCGCAGTCAGCGGTAGAAATATGTGTGAAACTCAAACGGGACTACCCGATGTGTGGGCAGCTGAGGGCCTCCAGGTACTTTGAGCTTAGGTTACTCTTCCACTCTCTTGGCTTCTCGTACCCGACGGCTGGGCGTCTTGCTCCCAGCAGCCTCATCCAGTGAAAAGACAGGCCAAGCAAAGCAAAAAAGCAACTCGACCCAGTTTGAGCTTCATTCTCTCTCCCTCTAGACTCTCATTTCTCCCACATTCCCCCCGCCGTCTTCTTTTCATCTCGTCACAATCCTCCACTCCCTTTCTACAACTGAATACGGATACATAGACAACCAACCACCCCCTGCTCGTTGCAAAAAAGTCGCCCGACGCTCCCGCGCTTACAAGCAACTGGACTATTTGGGTCTCTTCCCCCGGCCTGCCGAGTCGCTCGCTACATACCTGAACCTTTCAGGCATTTCTCCGCTCGCTCACCTCGCCTGTACTTCTGTTGCCTTTTCGCCATCGTGTTTCGTTTGCCGCTCATCCTTTGTCTTTTGATCAACCATCAAAGCAAGCCTTGGGAAACAACAGTCGTTGTGAGAGGCTGGGTCAAGTTTCATAGTGGGCTTGAGTGACGACACGACTGCCAATAGCGCATTGCACAACCGCAGGCCCGCCTTGGCTTTTTCGATATTGCCAACACACACCACTACCGAATCCCACCGCCTTGGACCAACCTCCGATCCTACATAGACGCCTCTCCGGGGCCTTTATTGCGCGCTCACCATCGTTTACCACCGAATCACTCGTTTTCCCACGACTTTTCGAACCCGGGCACTTAACCCGACCGCCGTCAAGATGGGTGCGTTCTCTTCCGCCTCTTCCGTGAATCACCTCACCACCCAAACCCTCATACTGACTTTGAATAACTACAGCCGCCCAAGGAGGAAACCAGGGCCAGGTTCCCATTATCACGATCCCTCCCTTTACCAACACAAAGATCCTTCCCGCTTGCGCGGTCAACTGTGGAAAACTCTACGATGCCAACGGCGCCTGTGTTCCCCCCGCTGTAGCCCAGGCTGCCGGCACCGACGCCTTTACTGCCTGTTTCTGTTCCAACTCAAACGTCGCCGCTTTCTCTACCGCCACAAAGGGTGTCTGCGACCAGGCATGCCCCGGTGCCAAAGACCTTGGCTCCATCGCCAATTGGTTCCGTGATATTTGCAGCGTCGACCCGAATGCCAACAAGCCAAAGGGAGGAAACGCCCCAAAAGACAGCAAAGTCTCGTCAACAACAAACACAGACGGCAGCAGCTCGACCGGCGTCAGCAGTGGAGGTTCCAGAAACGAAGCTAGTGGTGACTGGTACGTTAGCATTTTGTCCCGGTGATGTAGTTGTAACTAACGATAATTTGCAATAGGCTTTCCAACCACTGGCAGTGGGTCATCTTCCTCGTCGTCATCGTCGTGGCCATTGCCGGCATCTGGGTTGGTGCCTGCATCTGGCGCCGTCGTTACCTCCGCAAGAAGGACCGCCAAACCTCTCTAGGCCAGAAGCACTCCGGCTCAGTATCTCGACCTTCGTGGGGACCCGGCATGGAAGCCTCCGAGTCCGGCAACGCCGTTCCTTACGACATGAACCACGACTCGAACCGAGATTCGACCCGAGACTCGAACGGCGTGATGCTGCCCAACGCGGGCATGTATCCCGGCGAACCCGTCGCAGAGAAGCCCCCCAAGAAGGAGAAGAAGCGATGGATCGTCGGTTCGCGAACGTAATACCGGTGCCTCAGTTCTTGTTTCTTTTTATCGCTTTACGATTTCCGCTGCCAACGCCTGATCCGAAACTACAACGATTTGCGAATCTCACGATATAAACCGTGCGAACTATCTAAACGGCCGTATTACATTGCCCGACGTCCTCGTTTACCCATGATTCCGACCTTTTCGGGAACAATACCCACCGTACACGATAAAGAGGGAGGCAATACGGGTGGCATTCGAGCGAAACACTGGCGCCCAGCCGTCTCGAGCGACAAACTCGAGTAACCGCTACCAGAGCCACTCCACCTTGTGGCTCGACTGCCATGCCTGTTGAATTTCCATGTTACCCAGCTTGATTTTGTTTCTGGTGGCGTTTTGAGTGTTGACTGGATATACGGCGTTGCTTGGTACCCGCTGCTTTATTTTTTATTTTTTTGGTTTCTTGCCACCATGGCAACCACGCTATATACATGTCGATGGAATGCAGGTTATCGCATCAAAGGGAATGGAAGGGTGGAGGAAAAACGGACTTGTTTGTATCCACAACCAAAGTAGTTCTGGACCGTTTCTGTTGTTTGTTTTTCCACGAGCCTCTTGGGTTTTAAGGGCGAGCGGGGGAGGAGTCTATCCTTGATATACAATCCAACTATCTTGAATCTCTTCAACAAGCGGTGTCTGGGGTGACTGTCTGACTGACTGCTCACGTATGGCTGACATGGGTGATCTAGGTTTGGGCTACTGGTTTTGTGAGCAAGGGGATAGATTACATGGAGTATCCCTTAATGTCGGTTTCTCGGAGGAAATAAAGGCACCGGGAGGCCGGCGACTCTGTTACATGGGTTTGGTTATATAGCAGTACAATTTGCGTTTCCTTGCTGTTGCATTTGACACGTTCAACAGTGTTTGCAAAAGTCGATAGCTGGGTCAGGGAATCTTACTCATCTAGCATACATGCCACTGCCAGAAAAGTGAACCAAATTGAATAGAGTGCATATTAGTTATGCCGCTTAAAAATACCTCATCATTAACCTATCTAGGAGAGTTCTCATACTCAGGGTGTTGTCGCACAACGTTCATACTAAGCCCAGCCCAAACCCTACTCTTCTCATCTCTTCGCTTCGTCTATCTCCTCTTCTGCTCCTCCACGGCGTCCATGTACAAGTCAATCAGACAGCCAGCCGACCAGGCTTGAGTGGGGCTCTGTAAGGCTTGTGTTAGCATACACAAACAAGAGAAGGGCAAGGATTGAATCCCTGGATTCTAAATATCAACTTACCGAGTCGGAGCAGTATTCTCCATTCTTCTGGGTCAGCTCCTGAAGACCGGCCCAAGGGCTCTCCTGAATCATCTGCTTGCACCCACTGAGACGTCGGGTAACCTGCTGGAACGCCTCGGTGCGGCCCTCGGGCGTTGTCCGCCTCTTCAGGTCAAACTTGAGCAACGCTCGCAGGAAGAAACCCGTGGGCCAGATCCACTCTGGTCCCTGGTGATAGTTGCGGCCCTTGCTCGTCGCAAAGTCGTCGCTGTCTTCGCTGTTGATATAGTAGGGACGATAGTTAAGGTCTGCTGGGTCCAGTGTTGCCATTCCCTGAGGACCGCGGATGGTCTCGTCGGCGAGGCACAACGCGTGCATTGCGTGATCAGGATCAAACAGATCAGGCGCGGTTGTCATGGCAATGGCAAAGTTGGGGCGCAGCTGGTAGTCTTCATACTCCTTGCCCGACTTGTAAAGGTCCTTGTAAGTTCCTCGGCGGTTGACGATCGGGGTATTCACGTCATACTTGGAGTCATCTTCGGGCGACAAGGGGACGTAGTAGCAGCGCTCAAAGTTCGCCTTGAGCAGTCCTGCCCAGTCCGCCAACGAGATGGAACCACCATCCGACTTATCCACGCTTGAATAAGCGTACTGACCCTTCTTATGGAGACCGGAGAGCCAGTCGAGCGTGCTGTAGAGCATACCCGTGATCTCGATGGCAGCGCCATCACGCGGAGTTCCAGGGACGCCCTTTGAGCCAGCCCGCTCACTCTCGCCCATCTTGTCCATCCATGTGCCGCAGTTGGACTGGTTGCCTCCAAAGATGATACCAGTCTTCCAGTCAACCTTGATGTCTTGATTGAAGCCCTCATCCTTCATCTGGCAATCAATCTGGGGGCCGGCGTTGGCTTCCCTGTACTCCATTCCCGAAGCATGTCGCTGGAGAGCTTCCTGGATCACTTCCTCTATGGTGCTCTCCTTCGAGTATGCCCTCGAGTCATCAGTCGGGAACCACGTGTCGTCATAAGGCAAGAATCGACGCTTGACCTTGGCCTTCAAGATGTCGACACCCTCAGGAGCATATCGAGTGTAATCTTGGATGCACTGCAGGAAGAACCAAATCGAGTCTCGGGAGTTGTATCGGGGCGCATCACCGCTGCTCAGAAGATTGGGGATCATGCCATGCTTGAGCACACTGGCAAAGGCAAGGATATGCTCCTTTGCATCGTCAAAACGACCAGTACCAAGCAGGAGGCCACGGAGAGCAATGAACACATCTCGGCCCCAGCATCGTGCCCACTCCACAGCAAAGTGAGGAAGGCCAGCGGCAAGAGAGGGAACCAGCTTGTTAGGCCACAAGGAAGCAGACTTTACATATCCAACCTGCTGGACGCTGACCATAGCGAGGCTCTGCAGGAACCATTGTCCATCTCTCACGCTGGCGTTCATGAGGCCAAGAGATCTTTCCCAGCTGGCCATGTAAGCAGTGCGCAAGACGAGACCGAAGTAGCGAGGAAGCAAGAAGCTTGGGATTTTCCGGATAGCTTCAAACCGTTCTTGCAACCATTTCGTGGGCTGGACAAGTGCTTCGTTACCGGGGATTTTGTTGATTCTTTCCAACCGCTTCAGGGTGTAATCCAATGCCCACTGGCCATCGCGGAGGTTCTGGCACAGCGGATGGGCCAGGTTGTTGTCTTTGATGATGTCCTTGAGGAGACTCCACCACCCCTGAAGGCCAGCATAAACGAGCTTGCCGTGGCCAGGAATATCGTATACACCGTCTTGGCCCTCGCTCTCGGCCCGCTCTTCGGCTTCGCATCGGTAGAGCAAAAAGTTGAGGTCGGACAGGGTAAGCTCACTCCAAGCCGCCTTGGCCCCCGAAGTAACATAGTTATCCAAGCCAGAAGAGTGGTCGGCCGCAGGGATCCATGTCTCGAAGAGCGCGATACTTCCGGGAGGGAACTTGTCGCGCACGGTGATGATTGTGTCGTCGCCCTTGATCTCCATCCGGATGCCAGGCAGATCCTTCACTCGGCTTGGCAGACCACGCAAGTGCTTCTTGTCGCTGAGCGTCTGCTTCTTGGTTTCCTCGCTTGTGTCGACCTCCAGCATCCAGCTGCCCAGATGCCGAGCCTTGGTGCCAGAGAGGTGGACAGCATTGAACGCACCGTTGCCATTGCCGTAGCCAGGGAACGCAGTGTGGGCGATGAGGAAGTAACCTTTCCGAGATTCAGGATGCACTCGGTGCACCGTGATGTACTGATCTTCATGGTGAATGTGTGTTTCATCATAGCCGTCCTTGCCCATCAAGGTGTGGATTTGGTTGAGAAGCTTCTTGACACCACCAATACCGTCTTCGCCGCCTCCTATCTTAATCGGCTTGGGCCCGGACGATGCAGATGTGTAGAGACGAGTCTCATTCACAAGGTCCACAAGCTCCGGGTAGATCTCATCATAGCCCATGACGCTACCAGTAGCGCTGGAGCACATGCAGACCAAAGCGGCGTTGGGCAGTGTGTCTCGAGCATCACGCTTCTGCGCCGGAGTCTCGTTGTCGTGGGTGCAGTCCATGAACAGGGCTTGCACAGGGCTGGGCTTGATTGTTCGAACAATCTCCCTGGAACGAGGTCCGCGGCCGTTCGTGTCGCCGTTCTTGGCCCTTGTAGGGCTACCCGAGGGCGTACGTACGTCAGATTTGGAGACTTCGTCAACTTCGAAGCTACCAATGGGCCTGCCACCGTGCCTGTGTACAAGTCGGCTAAGCTCACCCGTGCTCCACGCCTGCATGGCTTCACGGATCAGGGAGCTGAGACCGAGTCGCTTGACAAAGACATAGTCCATCTCCTCAGAGCCACTGAACAGCTCAGCGACCACATAAAGATCAGGCCGCACACGGCGGGCCTCGTCGAGAATGTGCTCGGCCACATGAATGGGGGTAGAGTGACAGTTATCAATGCGGAGTCCAACAAAGTACTTGGCCAATGTGCGAGCATACTTTGTCATATGCTCCCACAGCCAGGGGCTGTCCTCTGGTCCCGAACCGTACCGCAACTTGACGCAGTCACCCCAGACGATCACTTCTCGACGGAGATAGACTCTAGAATCGGGGCCTGCGTTGTCGACGAGGGCATTGCCAGCCCAAACCCATCCATTGTTGGCCAAGGCGGTCTCTTGAGGCTTGAGCTTGGACGTTGTATCGTTGGCAGGGAGCCGAGTAAAGTACGACTCAATCAGGGGGTTCGCCTGGTTGATCGGGCCTAGCTTGGGGCCATGATCGTCGAGTCGGACGTACTTGACTCTGTTGAAGATTTGTTGGAGGATCACGTCTACTTCAGCGTCGTACTCCTTGTAGAAGTCCACGTTGAGCACATCCAAGACCTCGGCAATCTTGGCCCTTGCCGCGGTTTCGTCAGAGGGGTCTAGAACAGATGACAAGAAGCTTGCGGCGACATCTGGGTTGATTCGTCGTCGGAAGCGTTCACCCATACGATCGATCCCCTCCAGTCCAAACTCTCGCAAGAAGGCGACCTGATCCTCGATCCCCGCGGCCTTGACGTTGTCCAGCTTTCTCTCAAAGTTGGTGGCATCTTTGGGGCTGTATTTGCTTCCCTTGGAAAGTGCATCTACAACGGTATCGATATTTCGGTCCACATCAAGAGCGTAGTACTCCCAAAGTCGGATCTTGGCAATGACCTCCGTCTTGACAGCGTTCATGATGATAACTAGATCATCGGCAGACTTTAGCTCGGTAGGAAGGCCAAGCTTCTCCAGGTTGTCGCTCAGCTCTAGGAGCTTCGTGTCGAGCTCATAGGCAGACTCAAGCCACGGGGCAGTAGAGAGATTGTAACCGGCCTCGGGATGTTCCTGGAGCCATTTTGTGTTGTTTGCGGTGTGGTTGAGGACGATATCAGTCAAGCTCAGGAGAGAATGACTCTTTTCGAGACTGTCCACCATTTTTTGTACGTCCTTCTCGCCCTCAGGGAAGCAAGCCGGATCCCAGCCAAGTTGATCGTACAAGCTGTACGGTGAGTTGGACTTTCCGCGTATCTGCAGGGGAGTGAAGTGAATCATGTTGTAGCCCCGATCACTAATGCCACTCAAGTGGCGTTCCCAGTCGGTAGGATATTTACCCATGAACTTGCTGATGACGGAGAAGACTGACAAGGCGGGCAACGGCAAGGGCCGGCCGTCGAGCTTAAGTCTGGGCGCGACATCGATGTAGTACAGTTCGGTCTTCTTGAGGTTCTCCTTTTGCTCAGAGCTATCGTCTAGCTCTTTCTTGAGGTCAGGCAGCTCCGCGTAGGTGGTGTAGAAAGCATAGACACCGGACTGGTAGATGGGAATAGAGATTTCGAGAGTGCGGTTGAAATCAGGCGTGAGCCTGCAATGCGACGACTGTTAGCTTCTGCAGGTCACTTGCTGCGTGTATATCACATCTTTGGAGTTCCGAACTGCATCCAAGCAGCTCAATTGAGCATTGAAACGCGTAAATAACTTACTTGTACTCGCGGAACTTGTCACGGCGGAACTCGTCGCCCTGATCGGGGATGTTGACCCAGAGGCTGCCATGACGACAGATGGACGAGGTGCCCTCGATAGCAAAGCGTATCGTCACAGGATCATCGGACCTGGGAGCGAGGTAGATGTATTCACCTTGGACCTGAGGCGAACCATCGTCGTTAAGCGGCAGCAGATAGACCTCGTTGGATGTCATGGTGTGCGGTGGGCTCATGATGAGGGAGAGAAGAGCGGGAGCTGGATGCCCCGCGTTAAGACAACCACTTTTCGAGCTCGCCTACTGTAAACCTGTAACCTGTAACCGTGCCTACCCAAGCAAGCGTGCTACGCAAGCTTGTCACAGTGGAGCAATTGATGGCTAACGGTTCGTGTCGACCGGGGTGGGGGGAGCTTTCGCGGACGTTGCTTGGGTCGTTTTAGTGGGTTGGATGCTCGGGCCAGGGATCTAGGATCTGAGATGTCGAGAGGGATCGACAAATTGAAAGATGGACAGGAGAGATGATCTCCGAAAGATAAGGTGAGGGAGGGAGGTGAGGGGCCGCAATCACCGATAGGAATAGGGCCAGGGGAGTGTTGAGGAAGAGAGAAGAGAGAAGGAAAAGAGGATGAAAAGATGGTTTGGGTTCGGAGAAAAAGAGAGCGAGGAGGGGAGCCACTGGAGAGCGCGGGATATGACTTTTGGTTGACGAGGTGAAAGAGGAGACAGAGACACCAACAGAAGGCTACGGCTGGCTACTACACAAGAGGGAGAAGGAGGAGAAAAATCTCACCCACACCAGAAGCAGCTCGTCACTAGGTATGTATCAAAGCCATTGGATCCTACAACTGCAACCGAATCTGGACAACTCGGTGAGACCTTGGTATCATGTAGTAGCAGTAAGCAACGCAAGTTCGTGTTACCTTTGGCGGTCAACACAAGAGCCAGGTTTCGTTGGCCAGGTAGGTCTACCTGGTTACTTTCCCTCTCCATAGTCAACTTAATTGTTGAGCAGGGGCATTCGTTTTCGGATACCTAGCTCATTCATGTAAAAAGCTCTGCGCAAGCCAACAAATCACGCATTGGCGTCCCCTGGTCAATGGAGGAGCAATTGGCTTTGTTCCCGCCGAGTTAGTTTCGACTGAGACCAAGGATTGAGTCGAGCAAGCGGCACCAGCCGTGATGCGTGATGCTCTTGGCTTAGCTCTGAGCCATCGGCAGTCAGCAAGAGATTGCAGCGGTCAACAGAGTTGGCCTAGCCTAGACGCCAGGGGAAGCTTTCAAAACAACGGATAGGATGAGCGCAAGAAGGAGGCTGGCTATGGCTTTTGTCTGGGTGACCACCCACGGGCAGGTTGGTGTTGTACCCTGACCTGAATCATATCTCGCTGGTATCTCTGCAGTTCTCCAAGTGAACATTGTTTCCATCGACAATGGGGCTTGAATAAACCCACCAAGTCATATCATTCACATGCTCCAAACCTGCTTTTTTGTCATGGCCTACGTCATTGCCATCTGCGAGCATTAGCGTCCCGTCAATGGACCCATCCTTGCCATCCATCCCATCATCTCAACTCTAGGGCGGGGCGCGCCATGTACAATACCAGGGCACTCTTCGACTAGTGCAGAGCTCGGAGCTCTTACACCGCTAGAGCCTCAACCTTAGGTCAGGTACCGTACTGGCGTGAATGGCTTTGATACGGGCTAACTGCCAAGTCGTCTCTCTCTATCGCGAGTCAAGGGCTCATACTGATTTAAATGAATGCCTTTTTGATGAGCTATCAACACATTGAATGCCACTGTAGTACAAAACTCACCAGAACAACTGCACATATGCGCCGGCATTGTGGTTCCATAGCCGGTTGCGCACTCGCCTGTCATCAAGAATAGCAACATCGAGTCTAGAACATGTTCTTTGCCGATCTCTTGCCGATCAATTGTCTCCAACCACCTTTCTGCTAAAACACCCTACCCTACAGAGTATATCGTTGGATATGCAAGACAACCATGGTATTCAACAGTTTCGAGGGTTTGTATTCGGATTACTATATTCAAAGATCAAAGACTATAAAAGTTGACCAGGGTTTTATGGTGCCTCAGACTGGGAAGCACTACAACGCCGCGGCTGGGTTAGGTATGGTCAGATAACCCTTCTCGACCTCAAATACTTGGCATGTTTACACAAGCATCCCAATTCTGACCACAGCATGTAAATATTCATATCCCAACCAACATGGACATCAAACACGAAGCTCGTGATTGATTGACGAAACAGCTGACTCTCCTCTGGAAAGAACACAAGAGTTGGATCGACTCAGGTAATTGGGCATAACGATGGGTAAGGCTACTACATAGTTGACTGGCTTGGCGTCAAAAAAACAAACAACCAAGCTAACTTGGCTTGTCACGAAACGTCTCGGGATCTTTAGTGTAGTGAAGAGACAGATGGGCTACGTTGTCCTGCCACACCCAAAGACATGACACTCATTACCTATAACATGCCACCAAAGAACGGGGATAGCCGAGAATGTGAGCCTCATTTGACCAGCAGTGACAAGGAACCAACCAACTTGAGGTTTACATATGAAAACTGAACGGCTAGGAAGTAAAGTAGAAGGATTGGAACCCGCTTGGAAGAAGCCACTCTTTCACATTCCCCACCAACCTTCAACTACCACACAACAGGAAGCAACAGTTTGCTAGAATCTCCACCGCAGCCAGGTACTCAGAGTAGATAATCTTACTGTGTTTCCTCCTCAGCCCACTGCTTCATCAGCCAAATCGGGTTGTTTTTCATCAAAAACTCTAGCTGTCCCTTCAAAGCTGTGACATGAAAACAAGAGACACAACTATAACCTCAGCTAGTTTATAAGTAGCGAAAAGTAGTTTAAACTACGAGGCCTTCAAGCCACCACCCCCATGTTGTCCGTGTTGCGTACGCAATATGGGTATCGTCCCAGTCTATTCTGGGAGTCATAACACGCCAACATATGCGTAATTCAAGAAGATGGCTCTAAAACAGTACGAGTCTATCAGCTTCATCACGGAAACATCACACGCCACCCGCTCCATAGACATTGTCCTCTCAATACCGAGGCAGTACGGCTGCGCGTTTCCCCGCCTGAAAGGGAGTTGCAGAAGATATCCTGGGGCGCTGGCTACCTTACATCTACCTGTTTAAGACGTGCATGAAGCTGGCCAGCCGATAAAAGTGCAGAAATCACGCATCAGTATCTTATTGAATAAATGAAAATAAGTTAAAACCGCTTGTTTCGGTGGTTCAACTGTAGGATGTTGCGACCTGGTAGCTTCGCTCACGGCGGTTGGACAGGATCTCGCGATTTCATCAAGCGCACCGAGCGGGAGGACGGATCTTACCGCAAATGTAGGTTTGCCAATTGTGTAGTTGTGTAGTACGTAGCATCATTGTCAGCGCTGAGATGGAATGCACGGATGAGACGACTGAGGGAACGTTGGAACGTGGTTTAGGGGACGACATTAGAGCAAGTCAAATCAGCAGAGAAGCGAGGGCTGCCGGATTTTTTTTTGAACGGACATTGGCAGTGAGTTCTGCGAATAATTTCGAGAACTTATCGATGGAGCATGGCAGCAATGAGGACACGGATATATGGGTAGAAAAACCATGATAATCATGAACATTGCGTCCCAATCCTTTATCTACCTCAACGGTCTCCCGTAACTGTTGCTTAAACACCCGTGATTTCCGATTCGCCTGCCAGATACCGTAAGAAACCCCTATACAACTCTCTGAGCCACACCAGCCGCTCCGATATTGAACATACAGGCCAGGCTTAGCCAAGTCGCTATCCATGACTACCAATGGGCTGGCTCTCAAGAGTCCTGAACGAGGGTAGGGATGTCGTCCACCTTGGCCTCGCCGTTCAAAATCGCGTTGACTGCGGTGAACAAGGGGTACTCTGACTCCAATCCTCTCGTCTTCAAAAAGCTGTTGACCTCCTCGGCCGTTGTGGTGCCCTGAATCTTCTGGCCATTCAGTTCCTGTTTCTCAACCTCCTGGACCGAAACGCCCCTTTCCACGGCCATCTTGGCGCAGCGGAAGTTACGCCCACCGGAGCAAGATGTGATCAAATCGGCGACACCCGCGGAAGACTCTGTGAAGGTGGCTGTGTGCACGGTCTCGCCAAAGAACTCCTTGCCAAACTTGACCATCTCCATCAGGCCGATACGCATGATGGCGGCCTTGGCGTTGTCACCCCAACCACGGCCATCAACGAAGCCAGCTGCGAGAGCAACCACGTTCTTTAGGGCACCGCTCAAAGAGACACCCGCAACATCAGCCACCATCTGAACATGGAAGTAAGGTCGGTGGAAAAGGGTGCGGAAGCAGTCCTGGTCCAGGGGAGGATAATCGGCAGGCATCGCGGTCAGTTTTGTTTTAGAGGTTCGACCACGGACGTCCTTGTGGCGGATCTCGGGGAGTTGCTCTGTTTTGGAATTTGGGCTTCCGCTCCGCGGCGACGGGGCTCTGCTATTATCCAGCGCCGGAGGGTCGTAAGCAATGGTGGTCTCTGACCACTTCTCCTCGGCAATTTCGCGAGCCAGATTAGCACCACTGAGTGCGCCGCAGTAGATACCTAGACCATCGCCGATCCACTCGCTGAAGAGGCTCACACCATCATCAGTGACGTTGACACCCTTGATACAGCTGATACCGCGAGCGTAGGGCAGAATGTGTCCGTTGATCTGCTTGCAAACGTTGGCGATAAACTGGTGGGGCAAGTTGAAGACGAGAATGGTGGAATCCTTGACGGCATCGCGAATGTCGGGGTTGGCGATGATGTTTGAGGGTAGCGCAACGCCTGGAAGATACTTGACGTTCTCGTGGTGCTTGTTTATCACCTCAGTGAGCTTCTGAGGCTTGTCGCCGGTGGTTTCGTCATAGTACTTGGAGTCCTTGGTGATGGTTACGTCCTCCTCATAGACCCACATCTGAACATCTTCCTCGAAGACATCTTTGTTTGCGCGGGTGTTCTCGGCAAGGATCTTGGCAATTGTTGAGCCCCTACATCATTTTCAGGTTTGTTAGCAGGCTGCGCAGTACCAGATGGGAGCCTGAACAGTGTTGCGCATACCAATTGCCGGATCCCACAATGGTCACCTTGTGCTTCTTCTGATGTCCTCCCAGGTTCGCCATACTGCCGAATGTCGCCGCTGAGTAGCTACGTGTGTAAGGGATTATTCTTCTGGATTTTGTAAAGACAGAGGAAGATTGCACGACGAAGGAACGGAACATGCGGAAACTGGAGGAACAGCCGCAAAAGTGAAGGGAAAAAGTAGAGATCAAAAGCAAGGACGAAGAGCTTGTGACTGAGGGGTAGAAAGATATACTACGGATCTCAGGCTCAGCTCCCAAGGTTGTTGAACCCTGAGCAAGCCAATGACGCATGGCAGAAAGTGGCCGGTGTCACCGCCTACTATAAACAGCCAAGCGCCCCATCAAAACCCATTGATATCCGGGGCAGGGGCACTCGAGAGGCCTATGCGAAGGACATATGGGAAGGGAATCGGCGACTCGAACCTCCGACCGACCGAGGTGGCTGTCACATGTAATAGACGTGGCTGTTTTGAGGGTATCAACAGCTTCAATTTGCAGCTTCGTGGGTGGGATTTCACATGTGAATCTACCGAACAAACAGGGTCCAGGGGCACCCAGGTTCAGACAAGCCCGAGCAAGCTGAGCATGTCCAGGATCTCCCGAACAAGGGGCGATACTGCATGCAGCACAATCCAGGAACGGGACCGAGCCCCGTTGTTGAACATAACGACCGCGGGCCGATCCTGATCCCTGGAATGCGGTTGGCCATAGTCGCGTGACGCCTCATGCTATCGAAGTCAAGATCACGAGTTTAGGAACGCAAGGAGTCGATGGATTGAGGCCTCGGAGTTGCCGCAATCAAGCGTCGCAAATCGCTGTATACTGAGGATGCTCGCTATATTCACTCAAGAACACTCCATATGACCACGTGCGCTAAAACTCAACAAGACGCATTCCCGGAACCGAGCTCACCCCAACCAACGCGTGATAAGCCACTCCTGATCCCTTCACCCGCCATAGCTTCAAGTCTCTGAAAGAATGGCGAGAGGATTTTGTAAGCAAAATGTCAACATATAGGGGCCAGGTGTTTGACACACCAAGCTACTTGATATACATTATGCAGATAGTATAATAGCCCTTGAGTAGAAGCAGCTTTGATTTCATGAGAAGCTAATAATAGTGTTGTGTAAGTACCTATCTTGGGAAGTGTCAGGAAAGATAGACTATTTTAAGAGTATCCTAGGTACTTAGATACTTAGAGCTAAGTCTGATGCAGCTGAGCTCGATGTGTCAATTTTTCAATCTCAACATATATTGTCGTCTCTCATTCTTGAAAAACGAATAGTTACCAAAGACCTTGACCATCAGTACTCCCTATGTACTTAAAACATGTAATACCGTACGATTCAAGGATGATCCTCCTTGCGTTTTCTCACTCGAATTCACTCAGCAATTCCACCTTTTCTTCATCCACGTGTGGTGGGCGATTGAGTGCTGTCGACCATGATCGAGGCCTCCTGTGTCCCTTGTCATCATCGTTCTCCTCAGTCCTTTCGCCATCTCCAAACACGGGCTTGAAGACACCGTCGTAAGTCATCCAGTTCAAATTGAAAAAGACGGTCATAGTGATGGCAAGCCATCGAGGTAGCTTGCCATTCTTGTCGGCCACCATTTTGGATATAGTTATGAGGATGAGGAAGATGAATCCACTGATAAGCATGAAAATGAACGCTCCAATCGTCTGCCTCCAGTTCGTGATCGTGTATGGCTGAAGCGATTTGAGCCAGCGTTGGTAGCCGTCGGGAAGGTCGTGCTCCTTGGCGCCATCCTTGAGCAAATTTAAGTAACGAGCACTCGCTTGTGCATAGTCGGGGTCTCGTTGAGGGCCGATGAGAAAACGATACCACCACTTCTTCTTGCGAGGGTCATCAGGTAGGTCGGTATCCGGAATATGTGGCGCAAAGAGTGTCCTTGACAGGAACGGCCTCGGAATCTCTGGAAAAGGCTTCTCTGGGATCGAAACCTTGGGCGGAATAGGGATGCATGGAACCACAATCTCCTTGTAACCCACTCCACCGCCTTCAGTGCGAATGATGGTTCGGTAATCCTCCTCCGTCACCTCGTACACAACACCGATGAGGCCCTCATCCCATTTAGCCTCTGTATGCGGGGGCTGTGGAGGATGGAACGGCGGAGGATCAACTCCAGGGATTTTGGGAGGTAGCTTTGGCTTTTCGGGGAGCTTTCTGTAGTCGACATTCGCAAAGCAAGGCTCGCGATAAGGGAGTCCAGGGAGGCTGAACTTGAGCTCGAGGGTCGGTACCGACACATTCACCTGGGAGAGCGGACGAATGCCGCGCGCACCAAGAAATGTCTCGGCAGCAAGATTAGATCCATAAGCCAGATAGAGGTAGGTGTTGGGCGTTGGGTGGTCGCGATCATCGACATGGTCTTCGGCAGCCTGCGCCAGGCGAGCCGCAGAGGTGCGAGGGATCGAAGCTATAGAAGGATATTTGTTCGGCGCGGGCCGCTGCAGGATAACATTGAGTTTGCGAAAGATGGCAAGGGAGCAACTGTCGGCGCCGGCGCCGTTGCTGTTGGCACATGGTTGCTTCGTCATGGTGAAGCTTCAGGTGCGTGGCTGGCGGGTTGGCTTACGATGACCTGCTGTGCCGTTCTCTCGTGAGCTTTATGTTCGTCTGTTCCTGTCAGACAGTGGAGAGAACTAGGGGAGGCGGGTGAGGCCAAATATGATGAGTGAAGCAGCTGTATCGCAGCCAGTCAAGTTATGGACGAGTATGCAGATGGAGAGTCTTTATGAGACCGATGACCCGGACAATAAACGATAAGATGCGGAGCTCACGGACTTCTCCACTGATGCCCGGGGTCTAACTCCGCCGCTGAGTGGACTAAATATGCTGAATAATGGGCGAGACGCGCGGGCGATGACAAGACGATCCATGATCCGCATCGGGACGACCTCATGGCCGAAGTCCACTAGTGATTGCCGGGAGAACCGGAATATCGGTATGTTTTCTCGTTCTCCTGGATCAGCTTTAAGAAATACCAAGCGACATCCGGTATTGAGTGAACAGGCCCTAACTTTGATTCGCAAAATCATGAGTGGTTTCCCTCGAACCCCTGTCGTACGGGCCCTGGGCATCTTTATCAAGGGTAAATTAACAAAATGATCAAAGGGGCACATCTTGGGAACGGGAGAGAAGCTGTTGCGGTCAGCCTCTGCTGTATCTGTTGTTTTGAATCAGAGTGCAGAGTTTAGACGACGACCTATGCCCGCAAGAGCGAGACCTTCTGGAGCATCTCATTGAACGATAAAACCAGGGTAACTCGATACAATTGTTATCTCTTCAACCGGAAACATGGTATTTCTAATGAGAACTTCAAAGCTCCTGTCTGTTTCAAGCCATGCTAAGTTACATGATGATTATCGCTGTCAACGAATGGAAGCAGCGGGCAGGCGAGTCGTCTACTCACTGGGCGCTCCTTCCTCACCAGAGTCACCACTGCTCCTTCCATCTCATCCCACCCGTCACTGATCTCACACGAATGAACCCGAACCATAATACCTTTTCAACGCCAAGCAATTGATCCTTCACTCTACCCGTGATTGAGATTTTTCTTACTCGCAGTCGCCAACAAGTAACTGAGAATTCCACGCAAAAGAAGATTCGATCTTTGGTGACATATTCATCCATGATCCGCGTCCGTGTCAAGGGCACCATTTCAGTCGCCGCCATACCCCCAAGAGCAATGTAAGCCAGCCTCTCATCACGCTGCATACCCCGCCAGCAAAGTCGCATTCGCTAACGACTATTGAAGCATACAAAGGCATGCCGAGAAAGGGTGGCAAATCCACCCAGCGTGGAAAGCCGAAGCGGCGATTGGCAGAGTTTGGCCAGCTTGACACCACACCAACAAGCCGACACTTGGAATCTCCCCAGGTCGGTCCCTCACAGCCGTCAGCCCCGGAACCGCGAGTGGCAGAAGACGAAACTCAGCCTTTGCCTCAGGCAAGTGTCAACCCTAGTCGAGTACAGTCAAGTCTCTCTATTGACGAGTATGACGGCTGGTTGGACGATGTCGACTTAATCAAATTAGCCAATTTAGAGGAGGGCAAGCAACGGCCTGCACCTGAAAACGGATTGAACTGGTCTGAAACTGGATCCTTGACACGTCGCAGCTCACCGGCTGAGGGCCGTGAAACATCTCACGATATTTGGGAATTTGAAAACCAAGATTCGCCATCCTTTCGGTTCTCCAGCCCCAGATCTGGCCAGGGGAAGCTTCCTGATACCATGCCGCTCCCGTCACAGCCACTCATGGATCCGCTAGCAGAGCCAGCCGCTGCCAGAGTTGATTTCTCAGAGACTGCTTCTACAGGGCGACGGAGCTCGCCTTATGTTTCGCATGCCGCAACTTCGCAGATCGCTATGGAGGAGACGAGGGAGCTGAGGGAGAACAACCCTAAGGAACTACTCCTTAGTCAAGTTCTCGATCCCGAAAAGCTCCCAGAAACAGCCCCCTTTCAACCACAGAGTCCTATCGATCACCTGCCCGCTGACGAGCTCTACGACGCCACGCCTCCTAGATCGAGCGATCAGCGTCCGCTTGCTCCTCTCCCAAAGCAATCCCAAGTCATGGACAATCTCCCAGAAGGCCGTCAAGACCTGACCCCACCACATACCTCGCAAAACTATCGAACACAGGATGCAGCTCCAAAGGCATCAGGAAGGTCTTTGATCGACTATTTGGCGGAAGAACTCGCCTCACAGCCAGACGAACCGCGCTCATCCTCTCGACGCGCGAAGCAGGAAGTAGTTCCACAGAGAGAATCTGCAAAGAAGCACCTCGAAGAACAGCCGGCTGTCACTGGAGCACAAGACTCTCCAGCACCTGAACACGGCCCAAAGGGTAGGAAGCGCAAGCAACGTGCCAAAGCTCCGCTTCAATTCGACGATGCCACACAAGCGATCAAGGACATTCCCCGTCCCAAAACCATTGCGCCACCAAGAATGCCTATCGTGAACGCTCTGAAGAATTCGACCGTTTCCTCGAGTTCCCCCGTCACTAGTGCGAAGAAGAAGGCAGCCCCCAAAGTAACCCGAAAAGCTGCCTCAAAGTCTGCCCCGAAGGCTACACCTAAGCCCACCACAAAGAAAGGACCACCGCAGAAGAAACGCAAGACGGCTGTCGTGGAGGAAGAGACTATGGCTGCTGCTGAGGAGAAGGAGGAGACTGTCGTGCATGGGGAGAAGAGTGGACCGCCTGTTATCCACGACACGACTGCTGTCGCAAACCTCCCGCCCGCGAGCAGTACAAGGGCAAAGACAGCAAGGGAGCCAAAGGCGGAACCGGCAAAAAGCCAGCAGAATCTCGAGGCCAAGAACGAGTCTCAAGGATCACCTCAAGACCCTATCATGGTCTCTAGCGACCCCGACAACGGTTCCATGTGGTCAGAAGACGAGTTTGTGCCACCCGAGCCACCACGATCGCCGGCCGTTACCCAGACGGAAACACAAAAACCTACTGTTGAGACAGATGCTGGCTCTGCGATTAACTCTACCGCGGCTTTGCCTCATGAACCACAGCAACACTTGGAAGCGAGGCGCAATCCCACATCACCTCATCGCCCACGGCCGCTCCGCTCTTCCAGAGCACAGAAAGTACCTGAGGGCACACTGCCGAGTGTTGTCGAGCCCATAAAGCAGCTCGAGGCACCGAGTCGGACCGCAAAGCCAGTGCGACTGGTCAAAACTGCTCAGTCGAAGGTGCTATCACCTCGTGATCCGAATATCGACGTCAAACGTGCTCCTCGCCCTTCACGCAAAGCGGCGGTTTCGCAGAAACAAGTTCCCGCGAGACTGGTTGAGACAGTCTCGACCCAGCCCACTCGAAAGCCTAGCAAAGCATCTCGCAGCTTCAGCATCAGCCAGGTAGGGAGCCCAGTGCCCGTTGAGGCAGGCCCCGTCCCTTTGGTTGATGAGCCCAGTTCTCAGAACACCGTGAGCCCGGAATTTGCGGAAGATGGGAAGCCTGTCGGACAACGATCTGGACTTAGGAGGTCACAACGAGTGCGACGGCTTGTGGACTAGGGATCCCAAGACCCTCGAGGCAATGACCTACAGCAAGAATATCTTTCGGGCCTGTCTTTGGCAGACTCTACCAGGGACATGACGAGAGTTTCATTGGGAGCAGAGTCGCAAAGCCAAGAGCGAAGACAAAAGACTGTCCCCTCTCCAGAGCTTGTAGTGATGAACAAGGACTTGCATGCTCAGATCCTGACGTCGCTCCGAGGACAGAACGAGACGTCGGTGGAGGCTCAAAATGTAGCCAAGCAAAGCAAGACCAAGCACCAGGGAAATGAGGTGGCCAAGCAAGACCGATCCGAGGGCCCAGCCGATGAGGCAGCGGGCAAGTTGCATGCACTTGTAGAGGTAAGTTTCTTGATGATGGAAATATGCTGTGCTTACATGCTGCCTAGATGATGTTGAGTCATCTCGGTACCAAGGAAGCGACCATCTTTCGCGGGGCAGATGCTTATCGCAAGAGTGGCATTCACTGCGTGGACAAGATTGAGCAAAAGTACGGCCAAGAACGGCGTGCACTGGCCGACGCGTGTAAGAAGGATGGTGATAGGTTCGCTCGGAGAGTACGTGAAGCGAGAGGAGCCCTCGAGGACCGCGGAAAGGCGCGGGAAGAGGCGATGCAGCGGCTGGAGGAGACAGCGGCAAAGCGGCAGGCGATGTACCAGCAAGCCACGACGAGCCTACGAGGACTTCATGAACGGTTGCTGAAGCGCAAGCTGGCAGAGGCTGGAGAAGTTTAAGGTCTATTTGGGGAACTGATACATGTAGGAGCGTATAATTTCTGGGATTTGGGCAGGGAGATGCTTAATTCACCATGAAGCTGGCTGGCAAATGGTTTCATAAGGTGAATTGCCAAGAACCGCGGTAACGGAGACTGGAAAGTCAGGGTTCAGTGGCGGCAGGGATTTAAAGATTGATTGCTAGTGCTGGGGCAGCTTCTACGAGGTTGACGGGGTTGACGGGATTGACGGATGAGGCAAATCTGAAGCATCTTTTGGCAAAAATGATAGTCTCACGATGATGATGATTTGTGGTTCATGACAATAATGGTGTGGTGGAAGACGGAGCGATCATCGGATGATCAAGTGATCAAGCGATGAGAAGTGGTTTTCGGGGATGAACCAAGGTTTGAGATTGGCGACGAGGGAGCGGATGAATGGGATGACCAGCCGAGGGGAGGGAGCCTGGGTGAAGAGCTAGGCTTGATGGCGGAATTGGGAGATGGTGATGACGCTGATGGTCGGTGACGTATTTACCGATTGTGGCGCGGGCATTCTCATGTTCAGCTTGTGTCTAGAGATGGCCAAAACAGCTAAAAGGAAGGGGATGACCCTGAATAAAAGTCTATTAACCTTTGAAGGTTAATCACGATAATTCACCCCTTTACCGAAAACCCATCCTGGCGACTATTCGATAGTTATTCAGTTGCTTTACAAGTTTGACCATCCCTGTCGACGTTTCAACTTCTCCAGAGACCCCATTTACACGCATTCTATCTGCTACAGGCGGAACATACGGCAGACGAAACTTGAAACTTGGGTGGTACGATGGGCTCTGACGAAGCGGGACATTCCTCTACGCAAGGGTGAGTGATGATGTTCTTTCTGTCTGTTTGTTTGATCCAATATTGTTCTATTGTCTGTTGAGACGAGACGAGTGTCTTTTATCTTCTCACCATTCTCGAGGATATGTAAGTCGGGTACCGGTATTGATCTCCATCTACGGAGTACACTCCGTTCATCATCCGGCGTCGGGGAATACCAACCTCCCGTCGCCGTCATCATCACCTCGTGGCCCAGCGGCATGACTCTTTATCTCATCACGCACATCACTCTTCTTCAACCTGCAGCCTGCTGCAGAACACACACATTGGATCCAGCAGCAGCAGTCCGGGGTTCCCTCCCCTTACAGCGCTTGGAGGGGCCTCTCCAGTGGATGCCGCTAAAGTGTCGCTCGAGCCTTTGCCCCGCCCCATCTTGCCTATCCCATCTCATTCCCGCTGCTCCAAGGTTGCTTTGGGCTGAGCCTCAGTCGAGACGCGCCCCCAAGCCTCCTCCACAGACACTGCCCTCTCTCCCGCTCCAGTTTTTTTCTCCCTCCTCACTTTTTTACTTTGCCCTTCAAAATCATTTTTCGCGTCGCGCCGCGATATAACAATAGCCTGAGAGTCTCTTGAATCATCCACTTTTACGAGGTTATTGCGTACAGTACGGAATCCTCTATTCCCCCGTTTCATCCGCTGTTCCTAGGGTGTCTAGGACTCCATCATCCCCCCATCTATTGTTTCACTTACACTGCTGCTCTTTACAAACCACCACTCATTCTTGTTTCTTTCACTCTTCAAGCCCCGCCATCTACACTCCTCACTATTGTTCAGTGTGCACTTTTGTCTCTGTGAGATCGTCAACTAACGGTCGTCTCTTGCAGCCGTCTTCACGGTTTGCTAAGCTTTCGGCGACGCCGATCAAGACCCGGCAGCTCCAGCTCCGCTGACACCTCGAATTCGACATTGACCGCCAACTCTGAGCACGAGATCACTCCCGCAACCTCTCCTTCTTCCACCGAACCCTCTCCTCGCTCATCTACTTCTTCTGCCGATTCCAAGGAAAAGAAGATGCCGTTTCGTCAGAGGATGGCGCGCCACTTTGGCGATTCGGTACGTTCGACCCCGCATTCATGTCTTGGGCGCATGCCTACGAGGCCCGCGCTGTCATTGGGAAGGGCGATTGCTCGAGCCTGAATATGCAACTCAAGGTACCCATGCTGACTGATGCCTTTGCTGAATAGCTTGCCCCGGAAAAGCCCTATCTCAGCTACTACGACGTCCTCTTGACTGCCGAGGACATCAAGGCTCTTAAGCACGACTGGTTAACCGATAATAACATCGCTTTTTGGGAAGAATACCTTGAACGAGAAACCCTTCCCAAGTACCCCCAGGCCCGCATCGTCCTCCTCCGCCCCAGCATGACTTTTCTCCTCATGAAGGAACCCGATATGCGCTCAATCAGCTCCGCCCTCCCCGACTTCTCAAAGACGACACACATCTTCCTTCCCATCAACGATAACCGTAATGTGGGTGTCGCTGAGGGTGGTAGCCACTGGTCGCTGCTACTCGTGTCTACCCTCGATGGGGTGGCGTTCCACTACGATTCCCTTGGCGGCGCCAACTACGCCGAGGCCAACCTCGCCGCCCGAAAACTCGCCTCGATTTTGCAGCGACCTCTGCGATTCATCAACCTCGAAGATTGCCCTCAGCAGGAGAATGGTAGCGACTGCGGTGTCTTTGTCTGCCTATTAATGCGCCATCTCCTCGTCAAGCGCCTTCTCTGCGCTAATGCCCGCGAGAAGGTGTCCATGAGCATGGGAGGGAAGATGGTCGATAGTTACGGCGGCCGCAAGGAAATGCTGCGCATTATCGAGAACCTCCGAAAGGAGGGCGAGCGTAGGCGATCGTGAGTGTCCTAGACTTTGTCCTGCAAGACGTATCTAATAACCAAGATAGGAGAAGCGCCAGCCCGTTCACCAACAAGACGCCACCGCGGATCGAATAGAGAACGGACTGCTACGGCTCTTGCGCCGAATTCGAGGAGCGCCTGCAAAGACACATGTCAGCGGAGACTGTGAAGACATCCGTGCATCAGGCAGCAATCGGCGATGAGGATTCAAAGGCACGAGTGGTTGACCAAGATTGCAACGATGCGGTTTCCTTGTTTCAGAGCACTGCACGCTTCAAGAGTGCTCTGCCGCCGTGGGCTGGGATGAGAACCAAGCTGCAACCCAAGGACGCTTCGGTTGAAGCCTACTCATCACCTTTGTCTACCAAATCTAAGACAAACGACATCCACCGAGTTAGCAAGCACGAGTTGTGGCCCCGGAACTCAAAGAGCCCCTTGACACCCGTCAAAATCCGAGGCAAGCGGCGATCGAGGGCCGGCCTGATGATGTTGGCACCAGGCATCGAGACAGTCAGCACACGCTGAAGCAATTGTTCCACCACTGTAATGAGATTTACGAGGGATACGCCACGGTCAATTTTGTTTTGTTTTGTTTCTTTTGCGGTTTTATTCACGGCGTTGGATGGTAATGAGACGCAACGGCATGCGTTGGCGCTTTGTACACATGGACGCAACCAGCAGGCAAATGGGCGAGGATGATTGCGAGAATACGCCTTTCGGTTTACGGTTTCTTATACGATACGCTCAGAGGACAAGTAATGCCAGGGGAGTTGAGAGGATCTCAGTTGCGGCGTTGACAGGGATACTGGAAAAAGAACAGCGACATGACATGCATCAGCATAGCTTTATGAAGAATAACTGTTTATTTTGAACAAAACGCCCTCGAAATGATTGTGACAATTGCGGAATACGAGTTGTACGTGAACCATCTGACTTTTTGCCCCTGGACTCCTCGAACTCCTAAATATAACGATGTAACCCGCCAGCTATCGTGGTTTCTCCTCATATGAGTCAACTGTCCACGAAGTCATTCCCATGCACAGGGTATCAATCAAGTCTCCTGTCATATTTCCTTGCAGAACAGGCTTAGTTTTTCTCCGCAAATGCAGGGTTCTGCTCCATGGTCGCAGAGATGTATCCCCTCAGCGCCGCCCACCGGTTGGCAGTCGGCGGGACAGCAGCGGATTTTGATTCTGGCGCCTTCTTATCACCCATGCCCTCATCCTCATCGTCCTCATCTTCCTCATCCCTCTGGACCCCCGCAGGCGGCACACTGCCCTGCGCCTCCTGCGTCCCCGTCAACCTCGCCATACTAACACCAAACCGCTCCATCTCACCCCTGACGACCCTCTCCTTCCTCTTCAGCGCACCCTTTTTGCTCTTGAGACTCCTGTGCCTGATCTTGCCCGCCTGCTCGGCGTCGCCGTCAGCGATGTCGGGCAGCGCGTCGGCGAGGCTGTCGAGGGATGCGGCGAGCTTGCGCGAGGGGCGGCGGCGCTTGGGGGCGGCCTTTGATACGCCCGACGAGGCGATGCGGGAGACGAAAGAGGAGTGCTTGATGAGGCGCTTGTCGCGCTTGTTGGAGAGGAAGGAGTCGGTGACGGCGGCATCGGGACGGAAGGTCTTTGCGGGGAGGAGAGGGTGGATTTCGCCTGTGATGCGCTGGTGGCGGAGGGTGCGGGCCG
>JAJODA010000832.1:0-33181 GCA_021730345.1 Fusarium cicatricum | reverse complement strand
GCGACTCTCTCATCCAATAAGTCACCCTCCTAGGAGTCATGGTGCATGGTCAGGGGCTGACGGCAAAAAGGATGCTCAAACACACATACTGATCAACGTAAGCATCTGCAAACAATCATACAACAGCGGGGATTCGCTGGTCGTCACCGACCCAACTACTAATCCGCCCCTCACCGGCTTATCTATGGAAGAGCGGACGGGATCCCGAGTTTTCCGATGGGTATGGTCGTATGTATCAGTTTCCGAGCAGATTCAGACTATGAATACTGGCATGGGGGGAATGGTCATAGAGTACATTCGCTGAGCCGGGTATATTGAGTCTTGAACTCGACAAACCATTGTTATACTCACATGCTTCTATTCCAGTGGGCCGTTTCCTAGCCTGGTGTTGTTGCGGGTCTGGGTTTCTGTCTTTTGCCGTGAGTGAAACTTGGCAGATTATGAACATCAGACTTGAAGGTAGGTGAGTACGACAGATTCATATGCTCATAGTCTTAGACTAGATACAATAGCCAATAGTGCATTCTAATGCGGGTCCTTTACCTATGAATACCTTATTCTTCACTCCTCAACCTTCAGCCATGGATCTTGAAGCAACTCCTTTGCTGTTAACCTTTCCTCAGGAACCCACGTTAGAACTCTACGGAGAAAAGCAATGAACTGTGAGCTATCGTTAAGACGTGTCTCCAGCTCCTCCAACGTCCGGTTAGTGGGAATGGGTGCCAGGCCCAGCCAGTTTCCTATACGTAATTAGTCAGTTGACTGCAAGGTAACTAAAAAATAGCCTAGACTTGCCCTGCTCATCTTAGAAATCAGCGGCCCTTTCCGGGTTCCGCTGCAAGAACCCCAAAGGGGGCGGTCCCAGAGTTGCAATTAGCTCGGCGAGGTGCGCAGCGTCGTACATGTCGCCATCCTCATCCTGTGCCGTAAAGAGTCTTTTTAGCCCAAGCAAATCCCACGCCTGCAGCTAGCTTAGTAAAAGGTATTACTGGCAAAGACAAGTCTTCTTACCACAAGGCCAACGCTCCAGATGTCGACGGGATAGCTCCAAGAAATGCACATGATGGTCTCGGGAGCCCGGTACTGGATCGGCATGATGTCTCCAGCGTGAGGTCCAGGTCCAGATCGCGCCTCCCCAAAGTCCGAGAGAAGCATAGGACCTGGCTTGGGACGTATCAGACGTGATAGGTAGATGGTTCTTTCTGGAGAAACCTCCTTACGGGCAACAGGAGACGAGAACTCTTGTTCTTCCAATGGGCGAAGCAGTGAATCGTCATCTAGCCCCAGGAGAAGGTTCCCAGGATGAACATCTCCTCCAAGTCAGCTTGGGAAACCCAAAATTGGCCTAGAGACGCACCTGTATGGACCACACCAGCCTCGCCATGTAAGAAATCAAGGGCTTTGAGAAGTTCCTGCACAGCACCCTTCACAAACATCTCGTCAAAGCCACCATCCTTCCGGAAGACAAGCTTCATGTCCCGGAGACTCATCTGGGCAGGCTGCATAACTAGAGCGACATGCCGACCGTGAGGTCCCTCGACCTCAAACGAGTCCAGTAGTTGTCGGATGTTGCTTCGACCAGGGTTTTGAGTTGCTGCAAGTGTTGGGCCCATGGCTTTGTATAGAGGAAGCTCCCGATGGAAGCGGGAAGTGTGTACATAGACCTTGAGAGCCACATACCGATGATCTCTAGCACAGAAGAGTTAGTCTTGTAACTTAATATATCAATCATCTTCAAGCATGCTTTAGATCTCGAGCCAGCCATATCGTCGAAGAGCTACCGAATCCCAGTTTGGTCACGGTTTGATACCGACCCTGAAACACTTGACCCATTCGAACGGGGTAGAATCGATCAGCGACATAATCAGGGAGTTCCTCCTCTTCAACGGGTCGACTTTTGTCAATAAGACTGAAGCCACTAGTTGGGAAAGATCGAGGTTCCTCGGATGGCCTTCGGCCTTGTGTTAGCCCGCTAATTGAGTTGGCTAGCTTCTTCCACGTTGAAGTCATTCGGAAATGGTAAGCTGGATGAGGTCGAAAAGAGTGAAGTCGGAGTGGCGTTTGTAGCTTGCAAATGTGCCGACTGCTCCCTAGACCGAGAAGTAAAGTAATTCTTGATCTTTGTCCAGACGCCATTGTATTTTTAATGCCTTGAATCCCGTGAGTCTGCGTCAAGTTAGGGAGCATGAGTGATGAAGTAGCGACGCGCGGCCGAGCGTTTACCGCGCGCTTGCTGCCTGCTGAACAGAATCGTTTCAGACTTATTAGTACAGCTGCTATCACCAACAACCCGTTCTTCGCTCATTTATTCATTGGATGTGGTAAATCATCGTACCGCCTGCCACTCTTTGGTGTGGAGTTTGTAGTTGAACATGCTATTTTTGGCCAGGTCTGATGGCGCGACAGACGGGACATTGTCTGATCAATTCAGCCGTGGTTGGCTAACTGATAACATAGTACCCTACTGTTGCGGGTTTTGAGATTCAGTAAGATCCCCGATGAAATGTGCATTGATACCTCAAGAATGTCACTGACCAAGTTACCAATGTACAGAGGCGCCAATGCACACCCATCACGAAAAGACCCTTCGGATCCTGACGATGTCATCACGCTTGCCTTTTACAGCGCCAACGGAACTCGCTTGCTCAGTGGTCACGTCCACGAGAACGGATCATATAAGTTGGCCGAGAGCCGACTGGGAAAGGGAAAGGGAAAGGGGAACTCTAAGAAGTGAAGGAGAAAAGCAGACGAGAAAGAGTTGTTGATGTAGTTCATACTGTAGTCGCCTTATTTCATGTCTTGTTCAAACGATAGGAGTAACCCGCAAATTCCCCTTTAGGTGTAGGGTATGGCTTGTGAAACCCATTCGCGAATTCCTATTAGCGATCTCGCTCTGGCTGCCCAACGGAGACACAATCCCATATTGTTTGTGTATTCGATACTGACGGTATTGAATTCTTGAAACTACTTCTTAAGATGAAGGAGTAAAACCACGATGATATCATCAACCTTGATAAAACAATGATAACCCTAATGTCGCATATATGCGTGCGTACATACATACATACTGTCCTCATCACCAACTCAAGAACCCTTCATCATGACCTCTCGTATCAAAACCTGTCCCGCAACCCCTAACCCGTACTTGAATGTCCCTTTGATAAACATCAATGCATGGTCTTCCCGTGAGTAATAGAAATTAATAACACTCTGTCCTTAATCCCCCATGACCCTTCACTGACAGAAAATCAACCCATTAAAACATCCATAACGCCATCGATCAATTACAACACCAATATCATGATTTGATTTCTGACATAACCTTGCGCTTATCGGCTGCTCGACGAAGAAGGCCGGTCAGGTTTCCGTGGATCAAGGTTAAAAGTACCAACAAGAGAAGGGAACGCCTTGGCAAAGGCATCACCTAGCTTCCAGTTGTCCAGATTTCGCAGATGCCGCTCAAAAACGGGATTAATTACCAGCTCGTCACTATCCGGGCTCTGGAGAAGCGTGTCGGTTTCTTCGTACGGCCAGGACAGCGTGAGCGTTGTTGTAAAGGGGATGAAGAAGTTGTCAAAGGGGAACAACAGAGGGTTGTGATCTCGGACGAGCTGGTCGCGCATCTTGGGAAAAGGGACGTGGTCAAGCCAGGCCGCGTGCGGGGTGTTAAGCTGCGATGGAGTAGGCACCATCCATTCTGGGAGACGATCGTAGTTCTCCTGCGTGGGAGCTATCTCCCAGCGCATGACGAGAAACATAATGTAGAGCGTGGCAACGCGCTCGGGGAGGGTGGAGATGTCGGGAAACGTGGTTAGAATGTCGGTGAAAACCTTGGAAAGCGGGTGGCTGTAGACGCTGTTGGCAGGGTTCAAAAGGGACGAGACGGAAGGGTAACGAGGGCCCACGACGTCTTGAGCGGGAAGTCCGTCTGCAGCGCGCTGGCGGCGCTCGCTGAGAAAGTCCAGCAGAAGGGAGTCGAGGGGGCATGTTGGTGCGCATTTCTTAATGGGCGTCGAGTATCCGCCGTTGGGCTCGCTCCGAGGAGGGGCATGCCCGGCAGCTAAGCTCACTGCGGGACTATAGCCAGGACTATGACTGCTCTCAGGCGTGTGAGCGGCCGAAAGCGCGTGCTGGTGTTGACCCTGGTGCTGATGCTGCTCCTGCGTCTGGCCTGACCTCCCCTGAGAGCCCCAACTGGTAGACCGGCTATGCATGGCGCGTTCCTGCGAGACGCCCGTCCAGTCGTGCTTCATAGGCAAGTGCTGGAACTGAGGCGTGTCCTGAGCGCCGTTGACCCCGTTCTGGATACGGGTTACGCGCTGCGAAGGATCGAGGAGGAAGTCAAGTCCCAGCCGTTCTGGACCTAGCTCCAGACCATGCCGGAGATCATGGCGCTGCTGAGACAACTGATGCGCTGCTTGGGCATCGCTGGTTGTGTTACCGGGAGTGTGCTGGTGTTGCGGCTGGTTTTGAGGGTGCCAGTGCGGCGGATGGGCTTGAGCCGGGGGAGCCTCATGACTGGCAGGAGAAGCGGCGCTGCCAGGCGTCGAGACAGCATTGGTGTTGTGATTTTGGTTACCGTGGGCGCTCAAAGGGACTGGATGGTGTACTGGAGGCGCGTATGTCTGGGCGGGAGAGATGTAGGATTGTTCAATGGCGGCTGCCCTCTGGTGTCAACTCGGAGGTCCATTGTAAGCAGACGAGGGAGGAGGAGGCATACCCTGACCGATGAGCGGCTGCAGCATGGCAACTATGCCAGCCAGACGGCGCTTGATGTCGGCATTCTCCTGCTCAACGGCCTCTTTGGCGCGAAGGACAGCCTGGAGTTCTTGATAGGGCTGCTGGTTTGTGAGATCCTGGATGCGGCGCTCAAGAGCCTCTATCTGATTCTTTGTACGCTCACGAATGGCACGCTGAGCTTCACGGTCTAAAGTATTGTTAGTGTCATGTTGAGCATTCCATGTGACAGGAGGAGGAGAAGGATAAGTAGGGTCCGAGACGGAAAGGGAGAAAGATCAACAGGCACCATCAGAAACATGTACATAGTCACAATGTGACAAGCCGCATTCCCGGTGATCTATTCCCTCATGTCGTAGCCCAAACTGGGAGAAATAGAAGCGAGACAGTGGGCACTCACCATTCGCCCTCTTCTTGGCCAACTGCTCGGGCGTCAGATTCGCAACACCTCGACTCCCCGGTCCCATCTTCTTCTTCTTTCTTGAGCCGCCATCATCTCCTGCTGCTGGAGAGCCCACCAGGCTGGCCGTGTCCGCATCACGCTTGTCTCCAGCAGACGGTCCGTCGTCAGGACCACCGGCGGGGCTCTGCACCGCTCCCGCTCCCATTTCCGGGGTATCGGGGCCGGGACTCATTGGAGGATACGGGAGGAATGGGCCCCTCCCCGTGTGGGCTTCCTTTTCCGTCTCGGCTTCGGCAGTTGATGTGTGTGGAGAGTGAATGCAGATGCCGATGCGGATGTCAGAGACCGCAGCCGATAAGAGAAAAAGATTGGGGGCGCGATATCCACCCCCCGGGCCGGAAAAAAAAAGGAAAAAATCCCCCTACAGAACCGCGGTAAGATCGCTCTGTCCCCCTTTTTTTTGAAGAGTGAAGACAAGGAAAAAGGGGAAATAACCCGGGTATTGCTTTCCCTCTGCCGTGTGTCTCACTGGGGGCCCTTCGTTCGTTGGTTTGGGCTCTCCGAGAGATCGAAAAGCAAGCCAAGACCTAGATCGCTTCCGTCGTACAGAGATTTACCGGGTCCGTGGGAAACATTGTAATTGGAAAGAGCAGCTTGGGTCCTTCCGAGGGGGGAGGGTTGACTCATAAAGCCCGGCACGTCCAGGTAGCCAACGAGTCATGGACCTTGGTCTCGGTGGTCTCGGTGCAGGTGGTCTCGTCACCGGAAAATGAGACGCCCGGAACATTGGATGAACCATCTGTGGCCCGAGCGTCTAGGCGTCATGGTCAGGTGACTTGTCATCATGCAGCTAGAAAGGGCCGATGCTGGCTCCGCCGAGGTTGGCTCAATCTTACAAGACGTCTTGAGTTGAGTCTACTCAACAAACACAGGTAAATCAATGTCTCTGCTCGTATCTTTTTAATTATGGCATGCGTCAACACAAGGGGCCTTGTGAATTCAGACCGCCATGGTTTGTGGTTCCAGACTGCCGTGGCTTGTCCGGGCGTGATCATCCAAACTTTGTACGCCGGCCAACAGTCTAAAAGAGCCTCATTCTTGATTAATAACAAACAAAAAAGACGCCTGCAAGCTCTCTGAAAAGCTCTGTAAGTCTACCAGGGATGAGAAATATGCATAAAAAGCACTTGATGTGATGGTACAATTACTATAAAACCCTGCACAAGAGGACATCTCCCTCTCTTCGAGACCTTCAATATGCTCGCTGTAGGCCCAATGTCTCTACCAGTCTTTGCCTTGCCTTTTACTTAATGGCCGGTCTCTCCGATACCCACTGCCTCCGGCCTCTCTATCCCGTCCAATCTCATCCATCCGTCATCTGATTTCAAGCCATACGCGGCATCGGCCATATCCAAGCCCCATAACTTCCTCCTCGCGTCGCCGTCACTGCGCTTTACTCTGCAGATGCCCTCGCAAGAGCCTCGTGCAGGTGCGGTGGGAACCGGTACCGAAGCTGGCTGGTATAGGTCGTCAAATCCAGTGTCATCTGCTTCAGCTGCTCCACCATCATCCGCCGTGTCCCCTCGTTGCCGCTATACTGACCGCTCGTCAGACGCTCCCGTTGGCGCACGCAGCAGATAATGGTCCACATGAGCAAGTTGGGCACGTTAATCGAGACGGGCTGCGACAGGCCAGAGAACTTGGATGCATAGGCCCTGATCGTGCTGCCATCACCCGCCGCTTCCAGGGGTAGAATCTCGAGATTTCGGATTTTCTGCACATCTCACATTAGTCTTCTGCTTCTCGAGTTATTTCACGACAGGGAACTTACGTCGAGGCACTGCGCCCATTGTCCAGCCTCCACTAAGCCCTTGATACTACTCATCTCCAGGAGCACCCGGCAGGCCACCTTGTTCTGGTCTTGGATTCTCCTGTAAAACATGGCATCTCGCTCGTACATGCTCATCATCGTCTTGGCCAGCTCCACGGGGTCGTCGATCGACGCCAGGCTCAAGCTGCTGCCCACAGGGCTATCCACCTCTGGTCCGCCAGCTCGGGGCTTGACAGGCATGAGCCGCATGGGATCCTCGCCAATCTCGAGAGAGACTGCCTCGCTCAGGGCACGGCTGACAATAGCCACGACAGTGTCGTACTCGCCAGCCAGATGGTACAGCAGCACCGAGTCCGTGGTGCGTCCGTTCTCATCGGCAAAGCTGGCGGCCTGAAGTGTCACTGTGTTGACAAAGTCATCCTCCGCATCCAGGCCGATGAGCGGACCGCGATCTTCAATGATTCCACGGATTCGCCGACCATCTGGTCGGATATCACCAATAAGCTTGCTGAACTCGCGCGTCTCCAAGACCAATTCTCGCAGCGCCTCATGGCAGAGGCTGCCGTGTCGCTGGCCCGCCTCGCCGCCAAGATCCTGGTTTAGGCAGATGAGTGTCAGGTAGTCCACGGCAGACACCACATCCGCAGCTCTAAAGTCTCGCGTGTAGTACCCGATCATGCGGCCAAAGTTGATCTGTGGCAGGTTCTTGGTGCTGTAGCTTCGCAGGTCGTTGGCCGGCGACATGGCGTCGCTCGGCCGGAGCAGACCGTAGAACTCGAGAGCCAGGCCAAAGTGCACCGCGTCCACATACGAGAAGGGGTACAGGTACGCGATAGCATCCTCAAACATGCCCGACAGCACCTGTAGATAAAAGAACATACCAAAGCTGCCGTTGCTGTCTTCGGAATTGGCCTTGGGGAAGTGCTTGAGGCCGATTTCTCGGATACTCGACTGCAACTCGGCAAGTCCGTAAGACTCTCCAGCCATCTCAATCGTCTTGTCGCCCTCTCTTGCCAAGTTGAACTGCAGCCAGATCCAGTCGTTGATGTCTGTGTTGAGCCCCTCGAGGTTACGGTTGCCGAGCTCGATACGCCCGATAACCTTGTAGCAAGCCATTCGAAAGGGGTCGATCGAATTTTCAGGCGCATTGCGTGATCGCTGGATGTACTCGTTGGTGCAGCGATCTAAGAGCTTTCTGTTGGTGATGCGTCGATCCTCGCTCGCCGCGTAGTTGTTCAAGTACGTAGCGAACGTGCGGTCGATGCCCCGGAACTGGTTGGTGTTGTCGTTGACGTACTTAGCCGCCTCGCTCACATGTCCTGAACGGAGTAGGTAAAACACAATGGCCCACACGTACTCTCCCTGAACCTGTTGCAGCTCCGTGTTGTCGGGGACTAGATCCTTTCGCGCAGAACGCAGTCGGATATAGGCCTTGACCTTGCTGACAATGTCGGGAAGGCCACCAAGCTTTGCTTCGTGAGGATGCTTGGCGATGAGAGACTCAACCTCGCGCAGGAACTGCTTCTCAAGGAACGTGTTTGCGCCGGTCAAAATGCGCTTCCTCATCTCCACTGCCTTGGCCGAATTGGGGTTCTCGTTAAGATACATGTCCGCAAACTCGCGCTCCTTGGCTGTTGCGTTGTTAAGTGTCGTCTCGGCGTCGGGATTCTCTCCCACAATCTCCATGACAGCAAGATATGCCTCTACGACATGAGGCGCGTGAGGCTCGTAGGACTTTCGCTCCACGGCTGCTAGCTCAGAGAGGATAGGGTAAGGGCGCTTCAGAAGACGAGCCGTGTTGAGAGAACGGATCTTCTCCGACAGACGTCCCTGTCTCTCACGAAGCACCCGGTCGTCAGTGGTGCCACGTCCATCCAGGCCTCCAGCCTCAGAGGAGCGATCGACGTCCGAGAAGTCTGTCTGGTGCGCTCCAATCCGGCTGGGAGTGCCGATGACGGAGCGCTGGAGGGTCGACTTGCCGAACGCGCTGCTTCTGCCAGCCCGGGACGGAGCGGTGCTCTTTCGCCTGGAGCGGCCAAAGGCACTCTGGGATTCGCGTCCAGAAGTCGCCGTATCCTCGCGAGGGCTGATGCCAAAGTGCTGGTAGATGCGCTTTCGCTGTGCCTCCCATTCCATCGTCACATTGTCTTCGAGGAAATTATCAAAGTCGCGTACCGATCGCTCGAGGCCGTCGGCAATCATGCTAAGAGTCGTCTTGGTCTGGAGGTTCGAGAGGTATGTTTCGACATCGAGTTCGCTGGGCGCGTATCCGTGAGTAGCCCGCTCAGCGCGGCCTCCCTGAACGTCGAGAAGGCCGAGGTCCTTGGTGGCGGCACTGGGGTCGACACCGGAAGCTGCGAGCAGGTAGTGAGCTTTGCCATCCAGAGGCCTCTCGCTGGGCTTGGATTGAAGCTTTCTCAATCGATGGCGCAGGTCACCAAGACCCAACTCCAGGCTAGGAAGATCCTCCATATTCGCCTTACCATCGGCCTTCTGGCTTTTGGCAAACAGGCTGTCAAAGTAGGCTCCGGCAGGCTGGGACTGGGCCTGGGATTGACCATTGGGGGCCTGACTGGCGAAGAGACTACCGCCCAAGGTACTCCCTCCAAACATCGAGGGCATGTTCTGCTGCTGCTGCTGCTGCTGCTGCTGTTGCTGCTGCTGTTGGCCAGTAGCCGTGTTTGTGCCGAATAGGGATGGTTGTGCTGTCGTGGTGGGCTGGGCCAGCGAAGAGCCAAACAGCGATGGCTTTTGCTGCTGCTGCTGCTGCTGCTGGTGGTTGCCGAATAAGCCCCCCGTAGTCCCAGTCTGCTGGTTCTGAGCTGGTTGTCCGAAGAGTCCAGTACCCGTTCCTGTGCCGGGCTGCTGTGTCGTCGACTGGCCAAACAGGCCGCCGGTAGTCGGAGCGCCCTGTGTTTGGCCCTGCTGTTGTTGCGGCTGGCCGAACAGACCACCACCCGTGGCTGGTTTGTTTGCGCCCAAGCCCCCAAACAATCCTCCTCCTGTTGCGCCGCTCTGCTGCTGTTGGTTCTGTGTCGACTGTCCGAATAGACCTCCGCCAGTTGGTGCGCTCTGCTGATTCTGAGTCGTCGACTGTCCAAACAAACCGCCACCCGTTGCACCACCTGCGCTGCCTCCACCGCCAAACAGTGAGCCTCCGAGGCCACCGCCGGCTGTGGTGTTGCCAGTCTGCCCAAAGAGAGACATGGCACCTGCGGATATCGTGAGCTCTGTTGAAGTCTGCGCGATCGAGAGGCGAGATTGATATCCGGGTGCAGACAGAAGTTGTGTCTGCTCGCGTTGTTGAAGGAAAAGAAGATTGATCAACAAGAGCTGGTCGGCGCGCGCTTGTCTAGAATTTTGGATATGGCCCGCAAGGCTGGGTTGTTTAGAGGTGGGAGCTTGGACCAATCAGAGACGTGAAATGCTCCCAGGCAACGCTAGACAGCTCATTCAGCGTCTCAACGCCTAAAGCTCAATGAATGCGTTATGTCACAGCTTTTTATCGTTGAACCGCGAAGAAAAGAAGAAAAAAGGTCAAAGGGTTCAAAGAAAATGCACTCAATTGCTCTATTTCATCCTCCTTTTTACGTCTCATCATCCATCTTCATACATACAATCATTACTACTAGTTTATACCGAAAATTCGACGCCAATCGCCCAAGTCAATAGCTCCATCTAGGTGCTCTATGTTGAAGCGGTTCCAATAACATCCAATGTACACTTGGCTCTTCGTCTAGTCGCCGCCGAATTCAGTACCCCATTTGGCGACAGCCTTGTCAACTTTGCTGCGATACTCTTGCTGCGTCTTGCACATGTCCAAGAAGACGTCGTACTTTGCATCGAGCAACGCCTTCTCGCCCTCGTCGGCATTAGGCTCCACCAGACGGCCTCGCTTGCTCATGCGGTCCATGATGCTCCAGAGGGATTCGGGCTCACTACCATCCTCTCGGCTGTGGCTCGCCGCCTTGGCGCCGAGCATGGCAGCTCCATGAACTACAGCGGCGTTGACGTACCGGGGAATCAGCACCGGCATACCGCAGCCAGTGGCAAGCAGGCTCATGAGAACGGGGTTCTGGCATTGAGACCCAGACATGAAGATAGAAGAGATCTCGTGCCCGGCCTTATTCATCTGCTCGATGATTTGGCGCGTCTGCATGGCAATGAACTCCATGGTGGCATAGTACCAGAGCGCCATGTTGTCGGTGCTCTTGTCGCTGTCGAGACCGATCATGCATCCCTTCATGTTAGGATCGGCAATTGGGGAGCGGTTACCCCAGAGATCACCGTAAAAAAAGTGATGACGTCCCAGGTAAGAGACGGAGGGCGCATTCTGCTTCTCAACCATGAGCTCAAGGTGATTGTTGAGGAAGTCATAGATGTGCTTGTCTTCAGCCTTGGCCAATGCACACGTCTCATTGTAGGCGGGGTGAATATCGAGCATATGTCGAAGAAGCTCTCCAGTGGCCGACTGACCGCCCTCAGCCATCCAGTATTCGGGGAGGAGCACATCGCGGTAAGGACCCCAGACACCGGGCACAAAGACGGGCTCCTTGGAGAGAGCCAAGTGGCAGGTCGAGGTACCGGCGACAGCAGCCAAACGGGTAAAGGCCTGAGCAAGATCGTTGTGGGGCACTGCAGCGTTGAGCTCGTCGTCGCCAAGATCGACCTTGGCGCCCACAGTTCCGATCCAGCCTGCATAAGCATCGATGACGCCGCTTCCCACGGGGATGCCCATGGGGAGGCCGAGTTGGTAAGCTGCTTGTCGGCTCAGAGTGCCGACCGGTTCGCCAGCGCTCACGTAGTTTCCGTTCTATGAGTTCAACAGTTAGCCTAGGTCGTCAAACAGAGCTGCAACCTCAGGTTGATCTGAATCAAGGGGATTGAGAGAAATGAAAAAGGCTCACCACCCCGTCGACACCACCCATCTGCTTGAAGTCATCCTTGGTGAGATCGCCCAGACCAATCTCGTGGTAAAAGTCTTCCTGCCAGCCCTTGACGCTGCCGTCGACGCCCACAGGAACATAACCCTGCTTGCAGACGACGCTGCAGTAGCTGCGTGCCTCGTTTCCAGTGGCCAGGTGAGTGAGGGCATCTGCAAGGTCGTAGAACTTGGCGCGCTCAAAGAGCTCAGGCGGCATGTGGTTCTTGAGCCAGAGAACTTTGGGCATCTCCATCTCGATGCTCATCTTGCCGCCGACATACTTTAGAAGCTTGTGCTCTGTGTTGTTAATCTTGTCTGTTTCCTCTACGGGCCGGTGGTCGAGCCAGAGGATGACATTGCGGTCGTTGCCGTCGTTTGCGAAATCGGGCCCAGTGACGGGCAATGGCTCATCCGTATCATGAGTAAAGACCGCGAGAGAGCAGGTAGCATCGAAGCCAATGCCCTTGATACTCTTTGGGTCGACAGTCGACTCGCTCACAACGCGGCGGACGCACTCGCAGATGCATTGCCAGATATCTGTGGTGGATTGCTCCTAGAGAACAGTAAGCGCACGTCATGACTGAGTAGCTTGTGGTTGACGTACGTAGTAGCCGATCTCGGGCTGCCACAGCTTGATATTCTCAGAGGCTAGGGCCTTGATGTCACCCGTCTCATCAATGATACAAGCACGGGCAGAGCCCGTTCCAACATCGACACCGATATAATGGTCCTGCGCGAGGAAGCAGTCAGTAAAAGTTGGGGTTGATTTTGCCGCCACCACTATCCAACGGTTGTCGCTTGTGGAGGCTGGCCAATTGGTAGCTACATACCAGAACTTGAGGAGGCCTATCCATGGTGAAAAAAGAGCACTTGTTAGCTGAATGCTTTACGAGTAAACAAGACAATGAGGAGAATTGAGAGCTCAAAAGAAACGGGAATAAGAGGGAGACTCACTCCATGGCTTTAATGGGTTTGTGAAAGGTATACATGATGGGAGATCGAGGTATGTGCAACCGAGTTGCTTTTGTCAACGGCAAGGATAAGCTCTCACTTTGCGTCAAAGATTCCCAATGGGGAAGATGATGAGGGGGAGAGGATAAGCCGAGAAAGGAGGCGTCAAGAAGGAGGTGTCACCCCGCGAAAGAATTGAGGCCGAGAGTCTCGATTCGGGAGGGTGTGTGGTTGAGTGTGTGACGTCTCAAGATGTTGAGTGGTTGTGGTGTTGTACGTCGTAGTGAAAGAGGAAGAGTGACGTTGTGTTTCTTGAGAGAAGAGAAAAGGAACCAGAGCTCTCTAATAATATTATCATTACCTTACCTTGTTTAGCTGTCAGATGACACGAGTCGCACAAAAGCCCACCTTTTGTTGACCCTCAAGCTTGGACATTCGACATGATGGAAGAGCATCCGGCATCGAGCCTGAAGCTCCATCATGGCAAACAGCTTTGCCATCGGATTGACCCTGAGACCCCCATACCCCCACCATTTCCACTTTATTTACAACCTCCCGGCGGGGCATTTGCCGGAAGCACGGGGCACGGGGTCCAAGAGCAGGGAAGAGGCGACATGGAGCCAGGGGCAAAGGAAGAGAATCGAGGGGAAAAGACGGGGTGGCATTAGTGAATAGAACAGACCTAAGCTGCAGCTCAACTCGAGAGCTCTACTGTAGAAGCTTGGTATAGCTGAGAAGCTGTCAGCTCTTGCTGCCAATCTTACAGTGGCGTTGTTGTCTCTCATGTCTTCTTTTTCGTTCTTTCTCTTATCCCTCCCCCACCAACCAAGACTTTCTCAAGGTCCAATGCCATCTTTTCCTCCCAAATGTTGCTGCCTGGGGGCGGATCCCAAGACTATCATATCAGTCCATCACCACCCGATGGGGTTAGTGGGAGGATTCATGATGTCCAATGTCGTAGAACCCATGAGGTATGAGATGGGGGAGAAAACGCAGAAGAGGGTGGAATGAGAGAGTTGTCTCCGTAGCCAAAAGCAACGTCTCTCTCTGAATACCTCTTCTGTTCCTTCCTGCATTTCCTCCTCGGCGATCCCTAATCACGGGATAACTCCCAGGGAAGGAAAGAATAACCAACAACTCCAACAACCAGACCGAAACCTTGCTTTCTCTTCCTGATCTTGTTCCTCTTGCATCCTCACATCCCTCCTTTTTTCTGTTGTCGAGCCTGTTCTACTCAACAACAATCACATTCTATGCTTCTTAAACGACTGCCTGGTCATGAACACAATAATGCTCTAGCCTCGCAGCTACCTGTACTACGTGCATCTCGACCCGCGCGACTCACGGCTCGCCATGATCGCCCACAACGCACCCACACGCATACGCACCATTCTCCACCCTTTGCCTTGTCACTCTTGTCTTGAGGGGGGCTTCACCGCTGCCGCTTCTCGCTCACCTCCGCGCTCCGTCTCGACTCTCCAAAACCTCTTATCCACGCACATCCATCGTGTCTGCAACCATCGTGAGACGACATGATGTGGCGTCGAGCTCGTCCTCGTCTCCCCCTGCCTTGTCCTGCGCACTGCAGCGGGTACAGAAAATCATTCTTGTTCAGATGACCTCGCAGAAAATGGCCTGAGCTACACTTGAACCAGGCAGCTTCGCTTCGTTACTCTTGTTTCCTTGCAGAGAGGAAGCGTTGTTTATCGATCAACTCAACAGCTTGTTGCTCTTGAACCAAGGCGTTGGTTTAGCGCATGCATGCTCATGACATCTACCGACCATCTGTGGCCGGGGTGCTCGTTTGGACATGGACCTGTCAGAGCTTCGGGCTTCCTCATCCGTCTCATCCGTGGTGCCAGCCATTGACCAATCATAAACTGGCTAATCTTACCCAGCTACCCTTGTTGGACCTGCAATATTTCAGCTGGTCAACCCAATTGTGCAACATGTCGAGCTGGCAATATGCATTATGATATAACATACGCAGTCTTCTAATCTCATCAGCTCAAACGTCACTTGCTGTGATACCCTCTTTGTTGGCTGGGTAAACCATCTGTCGAGCCTGAGCAGTGAGCCCTCCATGTCTTCAACGAGTCTTAATGTACAAGCACACGACTATCATCATCACCACCGGATCAAGCCTACTTTCAGCTCTCTCTCGCAGCATACTCCTCCTGTCCAACTCCTACTATCTTCATTTACGTCCTATTACGTGTCCGTCTTGGTCTTCCAGACACAAGAATCTCCTGACCGCACCTATTCCAACCTCGCTAGATTTACACCAGCGAATGACTGGCTGTGAGAGCCAAAGAAACATAACTTCATAACAATCATTACTCATCATTGTTGGGGTATTCCTGCCCCTCCACCAAGATCACCACTGTTAGCGTCGCCGCATACGCCTCTCGAATCGCACAAGCTATGCTGCAGATCCATTAGCAACCAGTCATGACAGACTTCAACTCAAGCATCTTGAAGACAAGACTTACCATGTCTTTGTGATATCGGCCACCACAGCGCTGAGTCCCCAATGGGAGCACCACGCTCGGGCGAGAACCTCGTTGTCGCGTACCCCAAACGCTTCCACCACAAGAACCTTTTCGTCGTCATCTTCTTCTTCTTCTTCAGGGGCATTATCGAAGAACATTTGCCCCATACTGCGGTGATGACTGAAGCTTTGACTGAACATATCTCGGTACGGTCCCCGCATCATGCCTGGACCAGGGCTGGATCGCACGCTATGCGCCGGCGGTCCCCCATAGAGGCCTCCCCAGTCTCGTACCCCAACGATCGAGTCTACACGGATCGCCGTATAGATGTAGTCAAAGAAGAGTGGGTGTGGTCCGTCAGAGCACGGCCACGAGGCCACGAACGATACGTCATACATGAGCCGTAGCGGCCATGATACCCCATCGATGGCGAACTGAACCGTTGCGTCAAACAGTCGTGGACCCGCGGTTGTGGGGGATGCACCCTCGGGCCGATCCGCTGCCTTGAGGCTCAGCAATTCTATCCGCACCGTGTCAACAACATCGTCAGGACCACCCTTGGGCGTAACCAGTTGATAATCCTCCACAGGATAGACCTCCGCCGGCGGGCCTAGCGGATCGGAACGCTCCCCCATCGACTCAACGTCTTCTGGGCCCATCCGTTGCTTTGGTCGCCGGCTCCGTATGCGTGCGATCTGAGATTTGCCAAGATCTGTTGTTGGGCGCGCGGGTCCGACCCACCCGGCAACGGAATGGCATGTAGGCGCCAGGACCTTGCCAACGATGCAACTGGCCGACCAATATGTGTAGCTATTTCGATACTGGAAACCGCAGTGAGGATGAATATGTGTGATCAGTGCCAGATCATTGGTGGCCTCGTCGGGGTCAAGGTCGAGCAGTGTGTTCATGATGAGAAAGGGAAAAGTGTCCTGTTGCCCAAGTCAGCCTCCACCCAGTTCACGGCCTTGCTTTACCACAACCAACGGTTTGCAGGGACTATGGGCGGTTGAACTCACACCAGGAAGCACAAGACCGCTAAAGAAAGCAAAGGCATCGGAGCTGACTTCATCCAAAGCCAATTCAGAGTCTTTCTGTTTCATGTTGTCCAGAGTTTCTGCCAAATTGGGCCACTTCATCATTTGAGCGAAGCGCTTCAACATGCGGATTTGTCGCTTCTTCAGTTTGTAGCGGAGCAGAACTGCAATGAAGAGGATTAGAAAAGGCCGACCTTGAAAGCGTACGGGAGGAGCACAGTATAGAACTGTCAAGGCTGGTTACTCACTATCCTCGGGTGTCTTGCCCACATCATCAACGCGCACAAAGTTCTGCCATCGACGAGCCAGAGCTAGATTCCACTGAATCGTGGGGGGTATTTGGGACATCAGCTTCTCCTTTGCCCAGTCGCCGTGCTGGTGCGACTGAATGCGTAGCTCAAGTTCGAGACTGAGAAGCAGTTGATGGAAAAACTTATGGTACTGGTCGTGGTTGTCCTCATCTTTATGAATTATGAAACGGGTAGCAACTTGATTCCGCGGGTTGCTAAAATCGATCCAATCTGGCCGCGACAAGACAAGGATGAGATCGGTGATTTGCTTGTCGAGGGTTCGATGAGGACTAAAGATCTTTTCTGGATCTCTCAGGATGCGTTTGTAGAGAATACGGTATAGCAAGGCTTCATCGTCATCTTCAAGGCCGCCGCGCAGCTCCTGCAAGCGGTCGAATATGCTCTCGAGGTCCATTCGACGGGGCATGACGCCAGAATCGCGGAGGGATATGGGAGGCGGCGGGACACTTGACATGGACGCCCATTCGTTAAGGGTAATGGTGCCTGGTAAGTGGCCGAAGAAGAAGGCATAGCTGGGCTGTTCGAGTGTCTCCCAGGGATAGGTGGCATGGCCGTGGCCGAGCAGACGCAGGGTCATGAGCTGTGTCATAGAGTCGTGGAGGTTGGCAACATCCATGTGATCGGAGGTTTTGCCATCGGATCGATTGCCGCTTGACGTTGTATAGAGAGAGTAATACTCGTCGGTGGTGTGCGGGATCGGGCGCTTGTGACCCTTGTGAGAGGGAGCGCCGCGGGCAATGAGCTCGAGTGCGTGCTGAGGCGGCAACTCCTCTTCGGTGCCTTTTGGGGGCCATGCGCTTGATGACTCTCGAGAGCGGGTGGCGCGTCCATTTACACCGTTGGGTCTTCTCGACGAGTGACCAAAAGGCTTGATCGGAGCAGGTTCGGGCTCGGGTTCGGGCTGCGGCCTTCTAGGTCGACGGCGCGCGACGCGGACATCATCGGCGGATGCGGTTCGGCGCTTTTGGAAGCGAAGATCGGGGGCGGAGCCGGATCTGGGGGTGACGGGTGGTCGAACAGCGTCGCCATTGCTGACACGACGAGGCTGATGATATTCCTTGGGCTCGAGGGATTCCTTGGACTGAAGTGATGAGGGAGAGTCAGCAAGACGTTGAGCAATGGGATCGGTCCAGCTTAGCTTGGCGGAGCTAGAGCTTGGAGCTTAGCCCGAGCCGAGGTAAGAGGAACAGCATCGAGACAAAGAGGCGCCACTACGCACCGGTGGTTTGCTGGATTGCCTCCTGGCGCTACTGGCTCTCCGGAGAAGGCCCCAGAGACCCTTCTTCTCGCCTTGATCCGTCATGATATCATGAGCAAAGACTTGGCTCTGGCGCGACGAGCGAAGATGTTTGTTATTAGAGCAAGGCCCATGAGGAACAAGGATCGCAGGTCGTGCGGTTCGCGACGCCCGATGGCGCGCGGGAACAGAGGTTAAAGGTAAGAAGAGGAAAGGTCCAGGTACGTAGCTCCCCGAGTTAGCAGGTCGATTTGACGTTGCACATGATTCCCCGCCTTCTTTTCCCTGGTTCTGGTGCCTCTGGCAGAATTGGGGGGTTGTAAGCTGAGAGAAAAAGGGACAAGATGAAATGTCGAGGACAGGGGAGAGCTTCTGCTCGACAAGCCAAAGGCCGCGTTTTTTTTTGTGGCGCGACTTGCAGGTTTTGGATTCAAAATCGTCGAGGCGAAGTCGAGGCTGTTCGCCCAAGCACACGCAACAAGAAGCTGGGTTTCCGCAGCAGGGATGATGGATGTCGGTCCGTCCAAGCTGGATCCCACGTTGCTTATTAAATGCGAAGAGAAAAGGTAACGCGCTCGAGTAAAAGTACCCGTAAATAAAAACAATGTCACTCTAGGAACCGTAAAGTTTCAGAAGAGAAGGGGAAAAGTAAAAAAGGGAAGAAGAAGAAAAGAAAAATAATAAACAGCTTCGGAACAAGGGAGGGAGGGCAAGGGACGCGCAGCAACATGCATGAGAAGCCCTTTTCGTACCTGCCTCCCGTTAGTTCAGACGTGGGGTTGGATTGGAGGCCTTATTGTTCCTCCCCGCTTGGCAGAATAAGGGAGCAGATAAGCTAAGGTAGAGGCTATTTTGGAACCTGAAAGAGGGCGAATTATCGCAGTATGATCATGCACATGGGTTATCAAAGCCACTGATCGTTCGAAATGCAAGTCGTAAAATGTGGAGAGCGAATCTGGGCTTCTGCATCACCCAGTCCATGCGTGCATGCAGCTCTTCAGGGGTTGCGCTCTGCTCGAGAAGCCCATGCTATCTCTGTATAAGGTAGATAGCAGATGCCAAATCAAGAGATGCTTCTGTTTAAGGGACAAGATAAACTAAACAAGACCATGATAGAGACTACCGTGGGCAAAAGAAGAGGCACAAGAGATAGCCAAACCATGGAATCTGTCTCGTAAACCTATGAAATAGCATTGTGCCTCCCTCTCGTCAGACAAAACACCAAAGTATGCTGTCACTCAACGCCCTTCCTATACAATTCACGATACCGTCTCCATCTCTTTCCAGGTGCCACCTCTGTCCTCGCCTTTGCATTACCCCTTTGATTTACTTGAGCTCTTCCGACAAAAGCTCACCTCCGTCCTGCTGCCCATCGTTCATTCGTCCAAAGGCTGCCCGATACTGTCGACTGATTAGCATTGTCTTCTTTGTCGTATCTCTCGGAAAACTCACCTGAAAGAAAAAGTTGAGAATAAGGGCAACCATCAGCGAAAAGCTGATGATCATGGGCCCAATCATGTTGTCAAAGTCCTTACCACTCCGCTCCAAGATCATGTTGCGGCGGATCTTCAACATCGCATAGCCCCAGGCGCCTGCAAAGACGGCAATCAGGACATATATAAGGCCCATGATGGAGGCCACCGTATCCTTGCCGGCCGCCGTGTAGAGACCGACTGCGAGACCGCCCTGAAGAATGCAGATGTGCTGCCACTTGAGAAACGTTCGCTCGTTGGCAAGCCACACCTTGGGCTCAACCTTTAGCTCGCCCGCATTCTTGATCCATTCCGTCGGCGCCACCACGCCCTCCGGTAATGGCTGCTGCGATGCCCGCTTTGCTCTCGAGTATTTGGAAAGCGAGAAGCCAGGGATCACAGACGAGAGTGTTCCATAGCTCCTCTCCTGTTCCTGCTCTTCTTGTTGCCGGGAGCTGCCCTCGCCCTCTTCTTCCCCATTTGCCGCCCTTGACGTTCGCTTGTTGAGGGTCTGGGCGATGGAATCCTTGGACATGCGGTCCGCTAGGTAAGATTTGCTCACCGGTGAGCTCTGCGTAGGCTTGTATGACCCCGACTTGGCACCCGCTCCAATCAAGCTACCCACTGCCATTACATCTTCATGTCGGCGAGCCCGACGCTCCTCCTCTTCGTCGAATGCCTTCTGGGGATCCTTTCGGATATCCGTATCCAAGTCAGCAAGCCAAAAAGGCAGGTTGTTGACATAGTCCTCAAACAGCACTGCCACACCATGCACGAACTTGGAAAATCGCGGCGTAGGGTGCACCAGATGAGAAGACATAAGATCCTCTACCCAGTTGGGCCGCTTACGCAGACCATCCTCCTTCAGCTTGACCTCCAAGAGAGCATAGGGGAACCGGTTAACCTCGCTCTGGTTCATCTTCTTGAAAGGATAGGTCATTTCGCTGTCGTCAATGTCGAGACGGTGCCACTCATTGGGATCGCGGCAAGGTCGGTCGCTGTCGAGGGTATCCTCGCGGATAAAGGCCACATTGGAGTCAATGGCGATGCGGATGCGGTCATCTGCAGGCTTCTGGAACGCAGTTCGGACGTAGTTGGCTCTCAGGGTAGGGCTAAGGCCCTTTTCCTTGACAAACGTCTCGATCTCGTCCACAGTCTTCTCGAAGATGGATATCTGGTCAGGGGTGAAGCTCTGCCGCTTCATTTTCTGAATCGCCTTGTCCGCCTTGTAATCGCCGTCCACAAATGATTTGACGTACTTGTCCTTGACGGAGAACTTGAGCTGGTGGCTTCCGCCCTTGTCATCCACCGTCTTTTGCTCGACAAAGATCTCGGGACGTGAGCTCAACTGGCCATACCACCGCAAACGCAGGGACGAGGCCTCGGATTGGCGGTTAACCTTTCCGCCGTAGAGGCCAAACTGCTTGTTATCAAAATAAAGCGAAGTGATGGAGGGGGAATCGCTACCATCAAGCTCCTTGGCGGCCTGTTCGCTGTAGACAAGGGCTGGCAGGTGACGAAGAATGACCGTCTTGACCTCGAGTAGATTATCAGGGTGGACCCAGACTACGGATATAAGTTAGTCACAGATGGTCCTCGAAAAGCTTCTATGCATGTTTCAAACTGTTGTTTGTCGGGGTGCAATAACTTACACTTGTGAGCTGTGTATCGCTCGCCATTGTGGGTTTCGCCCTGAGACTCGAGATCCAGAGGCGGAAGCTGTTCGCCGCCTTCCTCGAGCTGCTGCCGGATGGCAAAGTACATGATGGACAGCTTGTTGAGGAGAGGAGAGTAGCCCGTCTCCGAGTTGAAGGGACGCTGAGCAAGGCTCAGGTTCATCATAGGACGGACCTTGTAACGACCACCACGCTTGCGATCATGCTTCTTAACAATCTTGAGGAAGCCGGTGTAGTTGATGTTGCTGTACTTTTTGAGCTCGCGGACCTCGTTAGTGATCTCGTCGAGCTCCTTTTCGAGAGCACGCAGGCGAGAGGCCGAGATCTCGCCCTTTTGAGGGGCCGTATCATCCTCGTTGGGCTCGACAGGAGCGAGCTCCTTGAGTTTCTCAAAGGCAGAGTCAACGCGTTCTTTTAGGGCATTGAAGCGCTGCTCCTGGAACTGAGCGACCTTGTCGAGCTGCTGGTTGAAGATTTCTTCGCAGAAGCGGGTCTCGTCGTCCTCGGTCCACTTCTGCTGGCCATCGTCGTCGGTGACATCCTCACGCAGCAAGCTCTTGAGCTTTGCGTAGTCGATGTACTTGTCCTTCCATGGCGCATAAATGGACTCGCGCAAGGTCCGTCCGAAGCGCATTGTGGCCGAGAAGGGCTTGCTCGACAAGAAACTGGGCAACTAATTACTCCCAAGCGGGCAGCCGGCGCGCGATGAAGGGATCGGCGAGGCGAGAGGTTACGTCGGAATCGTGAGCGAGGGACGAGGACGTAGGACAAGATCCGGAAGCTGGGTTCGGTCACTGCCAGAGCATGACACAATGATGATGTATTCGGGAGCCTGCGTCGAAGCGAGTCGAGGGAGAATGGAGGAACAGGCGGGAGAAAGTAGAAAAGAAGAAGGTGACGATTTAGCGGACCCAAGGGAGAGAGAAAGAGAGAAGCCCAAGTTTGTGTTTCACGGTTCCACGTTACAAGCTGGAATCCACCAAAGATTGGATTGGATGTTTAGATGGAAGGAAAAAGGCCGATAACCCGCCTGAACCATGGAAATCGTCACCGGGGCTGCTTGGCTGCTGCAGTAGCTCCCTTCAGCTCTAGCTCCGTCCTGTACGGCCCAGCCACTTGCATTAGCCAATTCCTCCCACTGTCCGGGCTGTTCAAGAGCTCTTTCAGTGCCAAACCGCCGCGAAATTCAATGGATCATCCACTGAACTAATCCTCAGTGGGACATGGCCCCCCAAGCCCCGCCTCGGATGCCGGCTCGCATTGCCCTATCAAATACCCTGACTCGTACACGTGCTGCACCCTGACAGCGTCAATGGATTGCTGTGAAGCAGCGGGTACCTAGGCGTGCACCCCGATTCCAGGTACATGATCAGTTATTACCCTTGTTGCGCCGTGTAGTGTCATGTCTCGATTGACACGGAGAGACAAGAGCCTCATGTTCTTGATTGAACTCTACTACGTAGTAAGCCCCCCCTGGCGTGTACAAAAAACCTCATCGATATTCAGGTTTTGATACCAAAATGTCACTAAATTTGAGACAGAACTTGGCTTTGAGTAGAGTTTGCGGCTAAACCTAAATGGAGCATAGCCCATCTCCCAAGCAACACAATTAATTGCAACCTCCAACGTCGACTCTTTCCGAGGCACGTGGGCCGTGTCAATATCTACAAACTCTATGTATCAGACATGCTGTGTTTTTGTCTCACTGCCACCTAGACCCTGACTCTCTACGGCCTTGACGAGACCCAAAACGTCAAAAGGACACGCGACCTTGCAAATAAGGCCATAACCGTCATGCAATTTCAATTGAGTGACGACTTGCAGATAACATAAACTCAGATGAATATGTAAGCTGGGCGGGCACCCAGTTGCAGCGGGCTACGTCAACTAAATATCTCTGGATCACCGCCCCGTTAATAACCAGCATGCCTGGAGAATGGAATGCCATAATCATAGGAATCCACGCAATGGGCAAGACAGCAAGCACGTTAAGTTGAGTACCCAGACGTGTGTACAATCAGTGAGCTACAAGGTTAAAGGATGGTTGAGTTGGTGCAAGACCAACAACATGGCATAACATCAAGGGCCGTATTTCGTCTTGACAACCTCAAACACGTCGATAGCTCCAACAAGTCGAGAATAAAATTTAGAGGATATTTAGAGTCCAGATGCCATTAGTCTAGGATAGTAATTTGGATAGAATCAATTCTATTATAAACGCCAACATCCAGATATCCAGAACAGTCACTCTCATTTTTCGCTTGTTTATTCGGATTTTCCGAGCCTGATAGGTGTCCAATTGCTACGAGCCTGTCAAGTCCAGTTGAAGAGTCATACTGGCAATCACGGGATCTGCTGATCCCCTCGCCACAGCTACATGAGAAGATGACTCTTCTGCCCAACACAATATCTCGATTCTCGACTGCCAAATACACATACCAAAATGGTGAGTCTTCGCTCAACTTATAGTCCAACACATGTCTCCTGGCGTAAGGAGACGCAGACTAAATCTCGCCAGTTACAAGTCCTGAAACGTCTTATTAGAACAGGTGCCAGCCCGATCGTTATAGTCGACGCTGTCTTTGAACTTATACAAGAGACTCGAGATGTTCAACTCAAAGTCAGCGGCGCCTCCCTAGCCCTCGACAGAACCTTTGTTTCCCTGCATGTCCTCGAGGCGTCGCTTACGCTCATCCAGCCAGAGGAGAGCCTACAGACGGCCGCAGTCATGAATGAGCTGAAAGAGGTAGTTAATTTGACAGAAGAACTGAAGCAGTGGTTGGAAACAGTGGCGAGAAAACAAGGAAAGGCCATGAGTGATCATCAAGTGATGCCCGAAGCCCAGCTCAAGCACAGATGGGAGCAAGTTGTCAAAACTCAGCTCATATGGCTCGAACAAGCCAGGAATGAGATTGACAAGCAGATCGTTGCAGCTCAGGTCGGCTTGACTGACGATCCTGAGAATGGCTTTGGCGTCTCGTACGAAATGCTCATCAAGACGAACCAGAAGGCTCATGAAGCGCTTAGCGTCGATCTTGTGCTCGCTGCGCGATTACGAGATGAGCCAATGTCTCTTGCAGAAGCACAAGCCGGTGAATCGAACCATTCAGTATTCTCTAGTCTAGAAAAACTCAGGCTAGACTGCGCAGAATGCTCTGCATCTGGTTCAACGGATGAAAGCCTAGTATACGACAATATCACCCTCGGACAAGCACGTACCATAACTGGCCATGATGGAGTTGAGCATTGGCACAAAGCAGCCCGAGCAAAACCGGCACAAGGGGTTCGCTAGAGGTTTGAGTGATGAATGCTGTTTCAAAACGAATGCGAGATGTTGTCAAGAGATTGGATATACCAGATTGCAGATATGCCAGAGTTAATGGGATGACGTTACGTTTATGCGGCTTAATGTTCATATAACAGTACTTGATACATATTGGATAAGATACAATTTATGTAAATAAGTGCTCAGAAGTACCCAGTCTCAAACATCAGTGATAAGTGAGCCAGCCATGTGCAGGTCAAGGTCTGTAGATTTGAGGACCCAGCAAGCTCGCCAATACAGAATGCAGAGAGCAGCTAATCATTCCTTTACATTTTAGACCTGGAACTATCCATAGGCTAGTGACGACTTATTATCTTTGAAACATGTCGACCAAGTAATCATAATCATCCCCAGTGTAGCCAAGGTAACAGTTATTGCGCGTTACCGACCCATGAATCCGAGGTCATTCTTAGGTGACTCCTAACAAAGAATGAGGTAAATTCATGATATTAGGATATGTCTTATGATGAGGCTCAACATAACGAACGAGGCACGCAAGGCTCAATCGACATCACCTTACACAATTCAAGAAGCACATAATCTAAGATCGAAACGTTTATAGCCTACCGCAGCCAAAAAAATCTACAAATTGGTATACCAAACAAATCCCATACAAGTACAATCATTCTCCTGTTCAAAGCATCCGCATCCAAAGTCCTGTAATCAGAGCATCGTCTCAGTTCGTATGCTCCCTTGCCCACAAAGCAAGAGGCTCTCATCATTCCATCGCATTCCTAATCTACGCCTCGACCTTGATCTGAGTAAAGATCTGCTGCGCGGTTCGCTTGATGAGACCACCGGTCACGGGCAGATTGGTGTACTGCTCCAGGTACAGATCGATCTCACGAGCAGCCTGGCGACCCTCATTGATACCCCTAAAGCAACAGTTAGTCATTGGTCTTCATCATGTAGGCATTTAGTGAGAACTTACCAGACAATCAGGGACTGGCCGCGACGTGCGTCACCAGCAGCAAAAACACCCTCGAGGTTGGTGGCGTACTTGCCAGGAGGCGTCTTGACGTTCTTGCGAGCATCCTTCTCGATGTCGTCTCCGAGCACACGGGCCTCGGGGCCGAGGAAACCCATAGCGAGCAAGACGAGATCAGCAGGGAAGAACTGTTGAGAGCCCTCCATCTTCTTCATGTCCCAGCCACCGCTAGGAGACTTGGTCCACTCCACGCGGATGGTGTTGATGCCCTTGACCTTGCCAGAGCCGTCGTCCATGAACTCCTCGGACATGATGCAATACTCACGAGGGTCCTTGCCGGTGTGCTGACGGACCTCGGTGTGACCATAGTCCACGCGGTAAACGCGGGGCCACTGAGGCCAAGGGTTGTCGCGGGCACGCTCAGGAGGAGGCTGAGGCAGAAGCTCAAAGTTGGTGACGGACTTGGCGCCGTGGCGGAGAGATGTTCCGATACAGTCGTTACCAGTGTCGCCACCACCAATGACAACAACGTGCTTGTCCTTGGCAGAGATGTAGGTGTCGTCGGCGAGCTCAGAGTCAAGCAGAGACTTGGTGTTCTTGTGGAGGAACTCCATAGCGTAGTGGATGCCATCCAGCTCACGGCCCTTGATGGGCAGATCGCGGGCAACGGTGGCACCAGTCGCGATGACGACGGCGTCGTTGCTAGCCCGAAGGTCATTCAACGAAGGGAAGCCTTCCTCACCAATGGCAACGCCAGTCTTGAAGATGATACCCTCATCGGCCATGAAGTCGGTACGGCGCTTGACAATGCGCTTGTCAAGCTTCATGTTGGGGATACCGTACATGAGCAGACCACCAAGACGATCGGCACGCTCGTAAAGGGTAACAAGATGGCCAGCACGGTTGAGCTGATCAGCAGCGGCCAGACCAGCAGGTCCAGAGCCAATGATGGCGACAGTCTTGCCGGTGCGGACCTTAGGAGGCTGAGGAATCATCCAGCCCTGCTCGAAGCCTCGGTCGATGATGGCACACTCGATCGACTTGATACCAACGGGGTCCTCGTTGATTCCCAAGACGCAAGCACCCTCGCAAGGAGCGGGGCACACACGGCCGGTGAATTCGGGGAAGTTGTTGGTCATCAACAGGCGGTCAAGCGCATCCTTCCACTGCCCTTGGAAGACCAACTCGTTCCATTTGGGAATAATGTTCGAGATGGGACATCCGGTCTCGGACTGGCAGAAAGGAACACCGCAGTCCATGCAACGGGCAGACTGGTACTTGAGCTCGTCCTCCTCCAGGCGAGAGCTGAGCTCAGCCCAGTCCTTGAGACGGGTGGTGACGGGTCGGTACTTCTCAGCGCGGCGCTTGTACTTCATGAAGCCCTTGGTCTTGTCGAGAACCAAAGCACGCTTCTTCTCCGCAGCGTTGTCGCCAACAGCCTCCTCGAGGTCCAGGAGCTTGGCGGCCTTCTCTGCCTTCTTGGTGTGAACGCCAGAGACAGCAGGAAGGTTGTACTCGGCACGCTTCGCCTCAGCAGCCTTAGCAGCCTCCTCCTCGAGGATTCGCTTGTAGTCGACAGGAAGGACCTTGACAAAGCGAGGCAGGGCTCGGTTGAAGTCAACAAGAATGCGGGCTGCGCGCTCGGAGCCAGTGTAGTGGTGGTGATCTTCAATGAGACCGCGAACAAAGGCAACCTCAGCGGGGTCGTCCAGACCACTGGCTTCAACCATTTCGCCGTTGAGCTTGGAGTGGAAGTCGCCGTGGACATCTAGAACGTAGGCGATACCACCAGACATACCAGCCGCAAAGTTGCGGCCAGTGGAGCCGAGAATGACAACGCGGCCACCAGTCATGTACTCGCAGCCGTGATCACCAACACCTTCAACAACCGCGGTAGCACCCGAGTTTCGGACAGCGAAACGCTCAGCAGCAACACCACGGAAGAAGCAGCTACCAGTGGTAGCACCGTACAGACAGGTGTTACCAATGAGGATGTTCTCCTCAGCCTTGAAAACGGCAGAGCGAGGAGGATAGATGATCAGGCGGCCACCCGACAAGCCCTTGCCGACGTAATCGTTGGCATCACCCTCGAGCTCAAGTGTGACACCGGGGGCGAGGAAGGCACCAAAGGACTGTCCAGCGGAGCCCTTAATGTTAACGTGGACAGTATCCAGAGGCAGACCAGCCTCACCATACCGCTTGGAGATGTGGTAGGAGAGGGAGGTGCCCATCGCTCGATCGGTGTTGACGATGTCACATTCAATTCTCGAGGGAAGACCCTTGTCGAGAGTCAACTCGGCCTCGGAGATCAATTTGTTGTCGAGTCGGACGTAAAGCTTGTGATCCTGCTTTCGAACATTGAAGGTAGCGACACCAGGTCGGAGCTTATGGGCCGGAGTCAGGAGGAGAGACAGGTCAATGTTGGCCGTCTTGTTGGTTCGCAAGTCATCACGCATCTTGAGCACCTCAACGTGACCAACCATCTCGTTGATAGTGCGGAAACCAAGCTGAGCCATGATGGCTCGGAGCTCGTTGGCGACATAGTAAAAGAAGTTGATAACGTGCTCAGGAGTTCCCTGGAACTTCTTTCGCAACTCGGGATCTTGAGTGGCGATACCAACGGGGCAAGTGTTCAAATGGCACTTGCGCATAAAGACACAGCCCATGGCAATGAGAGGAGCAGTGGCAAAGCCCCATTCCTCAGCACCAAGGAGACAGGCCAAAGCAACATCGCGACCAGTCTTGAGCTGACCATCAGTCTGGACAACCACACGGCCACGAAGGTCGTTGAGAACCAGAGTCTGATGAGTCTCAGCCAGACCCAGCTCCCAGGGGAGACCAGCGTACTTGATACCGGTCCATCGGGAGGCACCAGTACCACCATCGTGACCAGAGATCAGGATGTGGTCGGCCTTGGCCTTGGCGACACCAGAGGCGACAATGCCCACGCCAACCTCGGAAACCAGCTTGACGGAGACTCGGGATCGAGGGCTGGAGCACTTCAGATCGTAGATCAACTGCTTGAGATCCTCGATGGAGTAGATGTCGTGATGAGGAGGGGGCGAGATGAGGCCGACACCGGGGGTAGAGTGACGGGTGCGAGCAATCGACTTGGAGACCTTGTGGCCGGGAAGCTCACCACCCTCACCGGGCTTGGCACCCTGAGCCATCTTGATCTGAAGCTCGTCAGAGTCGGCGAGATAGGCGGAAGTGACACCGAAACGACCAGAGGCAATTTGCTTGATGGCACTACGCATTGTGTCGCCGTTAGGAAGACGCTGAGATCGCTCGGGATCCTCACCACCCTCACCAGTATTGGACTTACCGCCAAGTCGGTTCATGGCGACGGCGAGGGTAGAGTGGGACTCCATAGAGATGGAACCGTAAGACATGGCACCAGTGCAGAAGCGGCGGACAATGTCAGTCCAAGGCTCGACCTGGTCGATGGGAACGGGTGTGCAGTCCTCAAACTTGAAGTCAAGGAGACCACGCAGGGTACAGTTCTTGATCTGCTCATACTCGGAGCGCGAGTAGGCCTCATAGGACTTGTCGTTCTTGGTTCGAACGGCATCCTGGATGTTGGCAATCGAAGTAGGGTCGTTGACGTGAGGCTCGCCGCCGTCACGCCAATGGTACTCGCCAGACTCAGGAAGACCACCAGGGCCGATGGTTTCTCGACTAGGGAAACCACGCTCGTGGAATCGGAAGCAGTCCTCGGCAATGAGCTCAAAAGTCAGACCCTGGATACGCGAGGCAGTTCCCTTGAAACATCGCTCGATGACACTCTCGTCAAGGCCGAGGGCTTCAAAGATCTGAGCACCCTTGTACGAAGCAAGAGTTGAGATACCCATCTTGCTCATGACCTTGAGGATACCACCATCGCAAGAGTGCTTGTAGTTGTGGATGAGCGCCTCATTGCTCAACTTCTTCTTGATGAGACCCTCGCGGTTCAGCTTGAGGATACACTCCATAGCGAGGTAAGGGTTTACGGCATCAGCACCATAACCAAGGAGCACACACATGTGGTGGACCTCACGAGCCTCAGCAGTCTCAACAACCAGGGCAGCCATTGATCGCCACTTGTTGCTGACAAGATGGTGGTGCACCATGGCAGAAGCCAGCACAGCAGAGACGGGAACACGGTTGGCGGAGGTGTTGCGGTCAGAGAGGACAATGATACGGTCGCGGGCCTCAATGGCAGCTGTGGCCTCGTTGCAAATGTGGTCAAGGTGGTTGATATAACCCTGGACACCCTGGTTCTTGGGGAAGGTCAAGTCAATTACCTTGACGGTCCAGGCAGAGTAGGTATCCGACATGTTCTTGATGGCATTAAATTCCTGAATGGAGAGGATAGGGCTGGGCAGCAAGAGACGACCACACTGGGAGGGGTCCATCTCCAGCAGGTTACCCTGAGGGCCGACATAGCACTCCAGGGACATGACAATGGACTCTCGGATGGGATCAATGGGAGGGTTGGTGACCTGGGCAAAGAGCTGTCGGAAGTAGTCATAGAGCAGACGAGGGGCCTGGGTCAAGCAAGCCAGGGGAGCATCGTTACCCATGGAGCCTAGAGCTTCCTTCTCGTCGGCAGCCATAGGGGCAAGGAGCAAGCTAACCTGCTCGTGAGTGTAGCCAAATGACAGGAGCAGAGGATCGGCCTGGAGGGCCTTGTCATCCAGCTTGGGCGCAAGGTCAAGAGCCTGCTCCATGGTCTCGAGGACCTTGGGCAATGTGATCAATTCGCTATCGAGCCAGGCTCGGAAGTCGTGCCGGCTAGCAACAGCCTCCTTCAACTCCTTGTCGTCGATGATACGACCGGCCTGGGTGTCAACCAGCAGCATGCGACCGGGCTGGAGACGACCCTTTTGAATGATAGTTTCGGGCTCGACGGGGATGGTACCGACTTCGGAGGCGCAGATGATTCGGTCATCATCCATAACGTAGAAACGACAGGGTCGAAGACCATTTCGGTCCAAGTTGGCACCGCAGTATCGGCCATCAGCAAAGGTGAACAGAGCTGGACCATCCCAAGGCTCCATCTGGCAAGCGGCCCATTCGTAGAATGCAGCCTTCTTGGGGTCCATGTGTTGGTTGCCTTGCCAGGCCTCAGGGACCATGAGCATGACAGCCTCGGGGAGGGAGAGGACGCCGTTGATGGTCAAAAGTTCGAGAACGTTGTCGAAAGCAGCAGAGTCAGAGCCACCATCCTCGACGACGGGATACATCTGCTCGAGCTCCTCCTTGAAGATGTCGGACTGCATCACACCCTCACGGGCGCGCATCCAGTTCTTATTACCTCGCAAGGTATTAATTTCTCCGTTGTGTGCAGCCCATCGCAAGGGTTGAGCACGATCCCAAGAGGGGAAAGTGTTTGTGGAGAACCGAGAGTGAACGAGGGCAAAGTGCGCCTCGTAGTCGGCGTTGACGAGATCGTGGTAGTAGGAGTAGACCTGCACAGGGGCAAGCTGACCCTTGTAGACAATGTTCTTGTTGGAGAGCGAGCAGATGTAGAACCAGTTGTGCAAGCCAATGCTCTGCGTAGCGCGCTTTCGGAGGATATAGAGTTGTCGCTCAAAGAGACGATCGTCGAATTGCTCAGGGTCGGTCATCTCCGGAGCAACTCCAGCGCCATAGGCGGAGGTAAGGACGACAAATGGTTGGAGGATAATGGGTTCACGCGACCTGGCAGCGGGTCCAAGAAGAGTCGAGTCGACAGGAGGCCGTCGCCATCCCAGAACTCGGAGGCCCAACGATTCAGCAACATCTTCCAGCTGCCTCTTGGACTCGTCAAGAGTCTCCTCGTCGGGCTTGAAGAACAGGTTTCCCACGGCGTACTGGCCCAGAGGAGGCAGCTTAATGTCCTCCTCCTTCTCAAAGTTCTTGATGAAGAACCGGTGGGGAATAGATGTCATGACACCAGCGCCATCACCATCTCGAGCATCGGAACCCACAGCACCGCGGTGGGTCATGTTGCAAAGGAGGTTTCGCGCTATGCTAGGTCAGTCTCCACTGTGAGCAGCTCTTGTATGGAATTAGACTCACCATCGCTGACAATCTTGTGGCTAGGCTTGCCCTTGATGTGGCTAGAAGCGTATTAGCGATGTCGTTTCAACTCGTCTTCGAACCGGACTCACCAAGCAAAGCCTACACCGCAAGCATCCTTCTCGAGAGAAGGGTCATACAGACCCTGCTTCACCGGCAAGGCACCAGCCCAAGAGTCATTGTTCTCAGTTTGATACTGGTAGGGTGTATATTCTTGTTGCTCGGATTCGATATGGATCTGTCGGTCGTCGAAGTCCTCGGTTAGGCCCATGCTAGGCGAGGGTACCGACCGGGGTTTGGTGGGGTTAGGTGGGGTTGGTGGGGGATGGAGAATCGCGGGGCAGTTCTTTGAGCGCAGCAGTAGCCACTCGAGGGGAGATCTGCTAATTGGAATCAGCAAGGGTAAAACACGAGAACAAAAGTGATGACAGGTCTGAAACATGTGTGTTGTGATCATGAAAGGGTTCCGAGTTGCTCAAGGCTATTCCCAAAGGCTCCCGAAGCTCCGCCGAGCTGGTCCGAGGTGATTTCCTAGAGGGTGTGGGATTGTAAAGACCATTCCGGTATCGGGCGTAGGGCAATTGGCGCTGATAAGGAAATCTCAAGATAAACTCAATCAGGTCCAACCCCCGCTGAACCGCGACTGCAGATCGCACCATGATGACTCTTTTTGGTGGAGTGTCTGAATCGCTGGTAAAGCTTGTCCTAGGATACGTGTTTCTGCCGGGCACGTATCATCATTGCAGCTGTCCAGTATCCACAGAATCTTTTTCCAAGGAAATGCAAGTCCAGGACCAGTTCACGCAGATGCGTCGGCTAAGACTGTGGTGCTCTCGGTGGTGTCCCGGGCGGGTCCCCTTGCGCTGGTGCACAAGGTGGGATGTTGCAATAAGAGAGCCAATAATGGCTCTCGCAATACCAACCCACGCATGCGGCTAAGAACAAGGGCCCTCCACAGGCGCCTGGGAAAGACGTCACCTCGGCGATGCCACAGCTTGTCGCACATGGTTGGAAGCGCCACATGCTAAAGCAGACGCGCGACCGGAGAGAAGAGATGGCTTGCTAGATTGGAGTGCGCTAGAAGCATCGTTGTTGTCTTGTCGGTTGCGTAGCATGTGATTTCGGGTACGTCGCCAGTTCAGCCACGATGTTTGTACCGATGGCCCGTTGTCGATGCCCCAAGAAATCCGGTGTCGTCGCCATGGAATCTGAATTGTAGAGTTGCGTCCATGTCGTAGGTGATGTAAAGAGCGAGCGACTCAAGGCTGGATCCAGGCAATGGGGCAACGGAAGGCATGGTGATCAAGTGCTCGACAGACAACTTACCAGCTGTGCTTGGTCCTCTTCAGAAAGAGTTGAGTCGTTAAGCCAGGGGTATCAAAAGGCGACTGGCTTGCAGTGGCAGTATAGGCACGTTGGATTCGAGGGAGAGGCGAACGCGAGAGGACAGAGCAGTAGATAGGAAGAAAGAGGAGGCCGAGAGGGAAGAAAGAAATGGAGGGGGAGGGCAACGGTCTTGCTTTTATGCAATGGGGGAGGATGGGAATAGATGTCCGGGGCCGTCACCAGCTGTCGGCAGCTCATTCACCAGTGCCAGCTTGAGTCGCAGCTCGGTCAACTTGCTTGCTGCCTGCTAACTAGGGTCTATCAGTTCTGGTTCGAGTCAACCGACTGGGTCCAGGTCCAGAGCAAGCAGCTTGAGCCAAGCCCCACGAAAGAAAATGGGCGACCAGAGAGAAAAAAAAAACCAATGGAGCGGCTACGGCGTACACGGAGGGGAAAGGTTGCCGGGGGGTGGTGTAGGATGAGGGGAATGGG